>JBBPCX010129211.1:0-10679 GCA_037974365.1 Hydrocynus forskahlii | reverse complement strand
CCCTGGTGAAGGGGTGCCCTCCCTGGTGAAGGGGTGCTCTCCCTGGTGAAGGGGTGCTCTCCCTGGTGAAGGGGTGCCCTCCCTGGTGAGATCGCTTTGCTGTTATTTAACACTGATGTCATGTCATTACTGCTTCAGCATCCTGCTGTGATTATGCCCTGAGGGGATACATCTCGTAAACCAAACAATGGCAGAACCAGAGGGACTGTGAAGGAGAAGAGATTTTCTTTGTGAGGTTGTGAGTTTTTTGTCCCGTTGAAAAAAACACGGCCTTGATTCTGAAATGCCAGAGGCATTGGGTTCAGCAAATGAAAGCTGTAAGGTCTCAGTGTCAGAGAGTGGGGGTCAAGGGTTGTGGAGAAAAGTGTGGGAAAATGAGAGCATGAGAGAACAAAAAGTAGGCTGGCAAAGATCCGCCGGCCATGGCGCAGACAAATAAACAGCCACCTTCTGTTTGTGGATCACTTGGCTCACACCGTTGTCTGTCTGAAACAAAGGAACCGTGGGTTTTGGCCCATTTTCTTGGCGTTTATTCAGTAGACATCACGCATGGGTGTGGGGAAAAAAGCATTGGAGACTTAATAAGTAATTTACTGTTAACCACATAAAAGTGTGTGGCTGATTTAAAATGCTAACCGTGCAAATATATGGTTTGCCACTAAGCTGTTTTGAAAGCCAAAATGTATCTATAAATTATGAACCACTAAACATTGCACCACATAGCATTGGGTAACAGTGGAACATTTGATTAATGAGATCAATACTCTGGCTCAAAGAAATGTCTGAGTAGATTAACTTGCAAGCCTTCAGCTCCTTCCAGGGCCACTAATTTTTTATCCATCCACTTTATTAGAAACACTTACCTTCTACATCCACTTACTGATCACCTTAGCGGCTCCACCTAGATTATAGAGCTGCTGTATAGGTGTATGGTAACAGGCTGGAGCCCACCTGTTGCTACACAAATTACGGCCCCCCTCTACTTCGATCATCACTGGTCATTTTTTGCCCACAGGGACAGGTTTTAAACCAGTGGTTTGCAAACAAGTGTGGACCACTTTGAGAACTGCTGATTTAGATGATGATGAAATCACTCTTGAAAGCAATCTAAGCAGAACTAAGCAGTGGATTTTTGAGGGCTCTGTAACATGCATCTGATTGCAGCAGGACCCTAATGAGACGTTGCTAATTAAGACAGCATGGAGATGCCCGTAAAGGAGTCAGTCAATGGGCTCCTCTTGCTGGAATCGCCCTCCCGAAGGCTCTGAGCTCCTTCAGCTCAAATTCATTAAGCACCGTGAGGCCTAGTGTGTCTGAAGCCTGCCATTCATAATTCATCCCGCTGATCTTTTATTAACCGCACCCAGTCACTCCGCACCTCCGCCGGCCTGGAAGATCCTCTTGACTTTTATAGACGGCCGAGATGACAGAGCCCTCGCCTCCCAAGTTTTATGCGGCCCTGGCCGCGAAGGCGCTGGTGGCCTTAGGAAAATCCCGTTACATCTGGAACAAAGCTGCCGTCTGTTTAAAAATCTGTCACAGTGATTGCCCTTTATACAGCCGGAGCGTAATAATTGAAAAGTGTTGAAAAATGACTGCTGGGTTTTTAATAAGGGTTTCTTTTTTCGTCGAGATTCTGCGTACGGCACGGAACCGTGAACTCCTCAGAATTGATAATTACATTGTTTCGAGTCATTAATTAGCTTATTAAAATGGGAAATGTAATGCCGGCTTTAAATTTTCATGAGGAGTAGGGATCATTACACCAAAAGTATGTGCATGCTTAAGCCCAGAGAAAACCTCAGTGCTCCTCCCCTGCTCCCAGCTCAGAGAACTGAGGGAATCAATGGAAAACATTCATTAATCATGTGTGCTTATGACTGTTACTTTATTAGAAACATCCTTCTACTTCAGCTCCCCAGCCACTTAAAGAGCACCACCAGCCCTATAGGTCTGCTATATAGTTGTACAATGACTGAGGATAGCTGCTGCTGTCTGCCCCTTCCATTTTACCCCCGGCTGGATATTATTTGGGTGATGGATCGATCGCACCATAGCAGTGACAGTGATGTGGTAATGGCGTGAGCGTGTATGTGGTGCGAGTGTATCAGGCTCAGGTTGCTGGTGTTTTACATGTCAGTGTCACTGCTAGACCTAGAGTGGTTCCACCACCCAAACATATCCAGCAAAGAGTGGTTCTGTGGTCACAAACCAGGGCACCGCTGAAGGACAGCTGACACAAACTGTAATTCAACCGGTGGGCTGCAGTCAGAAATATTTTATAGGGGATGCTGCTTGGGGTAGAGCTTGAAATATTTGTTTGAATCTGATGCTCTAGTTCGGTCAGGCTCAGGTCTATTCCAACAAGTGCAAGTTGTCAACATTTTCTAGGGGGAAATGACATAAAAATTGGAAAGCCAGTGTTTATGACAACTGATGCTTGTCAGCTGTCATCTATTTTACAATTTTAGCCACCTGTTATTTCAGTGCCTATGAACACTGGGGACATCATTAAAATGACAGCAGACTAGTGCCCCCTAGTGATCAAGGACCACTAAGCAATGACCTTTTCTGCCCCTTGGCGCAAAAAATACATTTTTATTTCACTTCCTTCTAAATCTTTAAAATTGTAAGCTATACACAGATGTTAACAAACTAAGATAAGCATGCTCCAGGTGTGACTGCAGCGCCCCCTGGGTGCTGCCACTGGCTGCAGTCTCTTACTATGGAGCTACAATGGAGGGGTTTCTAATAAAGTGACCAGGGAGTGAGTCTAAAGGTGTTTGTTCCTAGTCTTGGAGGGCCAAAGTCCAGCACATTCTCAGATTCCTGTCCACTTTCTCCAGTTGTGTTAGTTGCTGAGTGAGGGTCTGTTGTTGGGAGTAGTAATGACTGGCTCCATCTATTAAAATAATTTCCATACACTCTTGTGTTTGTTCATCCCTGGTATGTAACCGTACACACACAGCTTTTTACGCTCTACAGGGTGCACCACACCTCAGGCCCAGAGACGGGAGTCCCCCTGTGATGGATGCGGTCCTCTGAGAGGCCGTCCTTGTCTGAATCGTCCTCCTTTTGCTCTGTCATTCGTCTTCCCACCCTCCCGCAAAGCCATAATTAAACCGGACACGTTATGAATGAAGCAAATGGCCAAGTGTTCGGCACGACCCCCGCGCGCTGCTCCGAGTCTCATGGGCACGTGATTCCTGAGGGTCCTGCTTATTTGCATGCCATCATAAATCTGGTTGAGAGGTGGCATCTGACACCGCCGCGGGTTTAATGTTACATTAAGAGCGACATTTCCAGCCTTTCCCTCATGATACGCCGCCTCATTTTTCAACCCGCCTGCTGACAGAGCAAAGGAGGCTTTCCTCCGCATCTTTCCGGAAAACAGAACCTTTGTTCGGTCTCGTGATGAATGTGGAAGCCCTTTTTTCCGCCTTTTTTTCACGAAAAATGCTCCCGGGAAACCTTGAGTTTGGAAAGGCCTGACATTTCAAGTTTTTTTTTTTTTTTTAAATAATATTCTCCTTAAAAATAGCACGGTGTTATTTTGGAACATTTTGCACGGGAAGTGATAGAAAAGGTTGCTAGCTATTTTATCATGAGTGCTAATTATTTATACTTTAAATGTCAACATGCTCACTCAGCATTTCGTCCGTAACTCCTACTTTGAACCTTCATTAAGAGCCAGTTTCTGATCACAGAGCACTCTTGGCTGCACATCTGTGGGTGGTGCAGTACTCTCAACCAGGCATGGCATCAGGGGGGTTATTAAGTGGTGCATACTCCACCCCCCTTTTTGAAACTGCATTTTTTAAGGCAGTGTTGCTACACAGCCCAGTTATTACTGATCACATTTTAGGGACGATTAATCAGTGAACAGACGCACCAGATGTACCACCTTTAGTGATTTGCTGTAAATATGGTGGGCAGCACAGGTGGGTACTGCTGTCAGTGCACACATCCTGGGTCTGATTCCCGGTCAGACAAGCCGAAGGTTCTTTCTATGTGGAGTCTGCATGTTCCCTCCATGTTTGTGAGGGTTTCTGCTGGGTGCTCTGGTGTCCTCCAACAGTACTTGGTCATGAGGTGGACTAGAGATACTAAGTTGCCCCTGTGTGTGAGTTCGCGTGAACATGCCTGCTCTGCCCTGGTTTTTCTTCACCTATGACCACGGGGTGCGCTCCAGTACCCCCCACAACCCTGATGACAGACTGACAGGTCTGAGGCCATGTCCACACGTACACAGGTATTTCTGAAAACGGAGGATTTCTATGCATTTTAGCCTTTCATCCACACGTAAACGGTGTTTTGGGTTCGTTTCTGCATTTATGTGTGGACAATAATAACGAAGATTTTGAAAAACTGACCATTTCGCCTCATACTGTGCACCACTTATATGACATCACAAGATGCTCCGTGTTTATATTAGGTTTTCATCTACAATGCCCGACGTTACAGAGTACTGCTTCTCTCCCGGACAACAGCTGAGATGTAGAGCCCTGCACACACCCAGCCCCCCACCCTCACACCACCACCCCCACCCCACCCCACTTCCGAACAAGCGAGATGTGGAGCCCTGCGTCCTCCCCCCATTAAAAGAGCCACTGGAGAACTTTCAGCCTGTATTTTTCCTACAGTCTCAGAAAACTAGACATTCATCTGTGCATTTTTGCAAATGCTGTCACTGGAGTACTTCAGTCTAGGGTACATCTTTAGTACTTCACGCTAAGGACCATATTCCATATTCCATTCTCAGTATTCCATATATGGACTCAATTCCACTGCGTTTTCTTCTTTTGCTGTTTTTTCTTCTTTTGCTGTGCTTGTGTGGAGGCACCGCTCCTCGGGAGAATGTAGATATTGTCATTGTTTAGTTCCGGCACCAGACCTTCTCTGAACTCTGCAGGGACACTGGCGTATGTAAAAACACAGCATTTCACTTCTCGTTCACTTCCCCAACATTTTTGGTTTCGTTCTCTTTGTGTCTGCAGGTTGATTTTGCCTTCATTGTGTGGCACAGTTTTCCAGAGCGGATCGTGGGCTATCCTGCACGCAGTCACTACTGGGATGGAGGCAAAGGGAGGTGGGGCTACACCTCCAAGTGGACCAACGAGTACTCAATGGTGCTGACTGGGGCCGCCTTATACCACAGGTACAGCTCTAACCAGGGCCAGAGGTGAAGCATCTGCACCACACAGCTGGATGGAGCTCATTTCATTGAATTGGGCTTGCTTTGTTTAATACTTAATACTTGTTTTGTTAATAACTATTTCTTATAATAATAAAAAAAAAGAGTTTAGGAGTTCTAAAAAGTACAATTTACACCCCAGCTCATGCTTTACAAATATGGAAGATACTCTATATGGACAAAAGTATCAGGACACTTGACCATTTCACCAACAGGAAATATAATAACATTGCATTTAAATACATAGACTTTAATATGGAGTTAGTCCCCCATTGCAGATATAGATATGGTATTTATGTGGTCAGACACTGATGTTGGACGAGAAGGTCTGGATCACAATCTCCGTTCCATTTCATCCCAAAGTTGTTGGATGAGGTTGAGGTCAGAGCTCTGTGTAGGCCAGTCAAGTTCTTCCACACTGAACTCCTCCAGCCACGTCTTTATGGACCTCGCTTTGTGCACTGGGGCACAATCATGCTGGAATAGAAAAGGTTCTTCCCCAGACTGGGTCCACAGTTTAGTTTAGGGGATGAGGAGTGGTGAGAAAATGGCCATGTTAAAAAAAAAAAAAGAGTGACAATGTTTCTGTGGTACATAAAAGCACACAAACAACGTAAGTAAAATGAAAGAAGAATGTTGGATATGGGCCCTAAACCAGTGCACACGATTCAAATATAAAATATAGAAAATCAGCTACAAGAACACATTATTGCTGTGATGTCACAACCATGAACACAATGACAAATGCTGGTTAAGTTCAGCCAGAAATCCTCAAACATCATAAAAATAAATTCCAAAAAATTAAGAAAAAATAAGCAATTAAACTGTTGGGAAGCAAACGACATCTGTAATGATTTCAGCTGTTCTACAGTTTATTCCAAAACGGGCACTTCCATATCATCAGTGTTCAGGTCAAGAACACATACTCGACACACACACACACTCTTTTCTGTATTCTCATTTATGGTCAGACAGCAGTTTCTCTTGTAAAGTTCAAGCAGCCCTTAGCTTAGTGTGACTGAGAGGCTCTCTCTCTCTCTCCCTCCCACACATACACACACACACACACACACACACGCACAGACTCTACAGTTCGAGATGATTTGGCTGACAGGTTCAGTGTGGAGAGAGCAGAGATGTATGTGGCAGGTGAGGCAGCTTCACGCTTTAGTTTACTGAAGGCCCTTCTGATCATTACTCACTGAGACACACACACACACACACACACACACACACACACACATATATACACACAGACCAGCCGAGTGAAGTGCAGGCCTGAAGAGTGCAGCAGAAAACCTACAGATTCACCAGACAAACCACCTGTCATCTGTGTGTGTGTGTGTGTGTGTGTGGGAGAGAGAGAAAGATAAGCTTTCTGTCATCTACCGTCTGACGAGTATGGACCTGCTGACTGTCAGAGAGAGAGACAGAATAAGAGAAAGAGAGAGAGAGAGAGAGAGAGAGAGAGAGAGAGACTGTTATATATGTATATATGAAAAGAGAGAGTATAGGAGAGAGAGAAACAGACAGAATTTGAGAGTTACGAGAAAGAATGGGAAAGAACAAGAAACAGATTCACAGAGAGAATAAGAAAAAGAGAAACAAAATGAGAGACAGAGGGACAATGAGAGGGGGAGAGAGAAAATAATGGAGAGGCTGGGAAAGAGGAAGAATGCAAGACCGAGAGAGAATGAGAGAAAAAGAAAGATAATAAGGAGGGAGGGTCAGATAGAGAGAGGGACAGTGTGATGTCGCTGAAATGAAAACATTCTTTTCTTTTGAGACTCTGTCTGTGTCTTTTTTTTCTCTCTCTTTCACTCTCCCTCTTTCTATCTGTCTCACTCTCTCTCTCTCTCTTTCTATCTCTCTCTCTCCCCCTCTCTCTCTCTCTCTCTCTCTCTCTCCCTCCCTCTCTCTCTCTCTCTTTCTATCTCTCTCTCTCTCTCTCTCTCTCTCTCTTTCTATCTCTCCCCCCCCCTCAGATACTATAATTATCTGTACTCTCACTACCTTCCCGCCCGGCTCCTCTCCATGGTGGACCAGCTGGCCAACTGTGAGGACATCCTAATGAACTTCCTTGTCTCCGCGGTAACCAAACTCCCGCCAATCAAAGTCACGCAGAAGAAACAGTACAAGGAGACGATGATGCAACAGGTCTGTGTGCTCCTGTGTGTGTGTGCATTTGTGTGTGTGTGTGCGCGTGTGTGTGTTTAGATAGATGTGTGTCCCCCCCAGGTGATTCCTATGCTGCAGTCAGAAACGGCAATGCCAGGACTGATGGATAGATTGCCCCGGGGCCGTACGTGTGTGTGTGTGTGTGTGTGTGTGTGTGTGTGCAGCTCCGTGCCTGCTCTCTTACTCAGCAGTATCAGCCGTTTGATAAATGTCTCAATAGTGAAGGGGCCCAACCAGCAGTAGTGGGGCTGATTCTTTCTTCACTCCTCCACTCATCCCTCTCTCCATCCCTCTCTATGTGGCTCTCTGCTGTCCATCATCAGTTGGGTGAAATGAGGAAAGGTGTCTCCAGTATTCCACTCTTCCACCCTTCTAATCACTTTGGTGTTCATTTGAGCATGCCCTGCCCACATACACATAGCAACTGTTGCTAGGTTGGACGAGTCATGGGCTAAAAGTTATGTTGTCCATCGTTCCCAATCTCCAAAGCGCTCTCGGACTGACCTCGGCCCACTTTTTACAACATAGTGTCTCTATTATCACCCTTTCTTTCTTCCTTTCCTTCTCTCTGTCTCAGGGTTCTAAGTCGTCCCGGTGGGCAGACCCGGACCACTTTGCTCAGAGGCAGTCCTGTATGAACTCCTTCACCAGCTGGTTCGGGTTCATGCCGCTGCTTCACTCTCAGCTCCGCCTGGACCCCGTCCTCTTTAAGGACCAAGTGTCCATCTTGCGCAAGAAATACAGGGACATCGAGCGGCTATAGGGAGACGCCCAGCTCTGACCGCTCCCAAGCAAACTCAAACTTCATCCACGCAAGTGAACTGCCTTTGTTTTTTTTTTTATTTGTTGTTGGGATTTTTTTTTTTTTTTTTTTTCTTATGACATGTGCCGTTTTGCCTGGACTTCAAAATATTCTGTCTGCAAAGTAATTTAGTTCATAAAGAAAAAATATATATGCAACTCTGGGCCTTTTTCTGTTCAGCAAGTCACTGCGGGTGTCCGGAAACGAGGCATGGACGTTTTCCGTCCCTGTCGTCTTTATTCGTGGTTTGTGGAGACGCCCAGCGCTCGCCGATGCCTGCAATACATCCCTTTCAGTTCCCTTATTTTTTGTACAATTCTGTCTTTTTTTAAAAAAGAAAGTCTAAAGCGGAATAAAATCTCTGAATGCACACGCTGGGTGTGAGTGCTGATTAAATGGGCCGGCCTCGTCCCTGCTTTCATCTCTGATGTCGTTTACAGTCTGTTTCGAACAGCTTATTTTCCTGGCAGCTCAAATTGAAATGGTTTATTTTTGGGGACTTACTTTCAGGAGGCTGCTTACTGGTGACAACAACCGTGATGAGGTCCCAGAACGTATTCCAGCTACAGTTTAACTTAAAAACCAAAAAAAAAGGAGGCGTTTGAGAGTTCTGTAGTAAAGGTGCTAAAGGTGATGGTTACATAGAGAACCAAACAGGAGAGTTCTTCAAGAGTTTTTGGAACCACACCCTTAAAAAGAAGCGTTCTTTGAGAGATCTTTACTAAAGGTGCAGGTTACATATAAACCCACATCCCTAAAAAGGACAGTTACTCAAGAATTCTTCAGCAGAGGTGATGATTACAAACAGAGCCACTCCCCAAAAACAAAATGTTCTTCAAGAGTTCCTTATTAAAGATGATGGTTACATATAGGACCACGTCCTTAAAAATGAAGGTTCTTCAATGGTTTTTAGAACCACAACCATAAAAAGAAGGGTTCTTCCGGAATTCTTTAGTAAAGGTGATGATTACATATAGAATCACACCCCTGAAAAATGAGGGTTCTATGATAAAGAAATACTTCTTTATGAGATATTTTACTCTCATTTGTCAGCGTAATATCTAGAACATTTTAGTATTATTTATGTTCTCACCCCGTTTTACTCCAAGTAATTACCTAGTACTTTAGAAATGCACCTGTTATCCAGTTCATTTAGTTTATTTAGATATTTTGGCACTCAGCATCTTGTTACTTAAAGTGACTATGTAGTACTTAATTCTAAGACCTAGAAGGAGAGGCAGAGTCATCTGGGGGCTGGGCAAAAGTCATCCTAGGCTCATGAGTCCCACATACGTGTCCAAAGTTAGAAACTTAGTTGGACTATCTTGGTATTAGAACCTGGCCTGTAAAGGAAAGTAAGGGATCATGAAAAATTACACAATTTATCGGGTGTCTCCAAACTTTTGATCACTCTTGATAGCTCTTATTGTGTGTGTGTGTGTGTGTGTGTGTGTGCGTGTTTGTTGTGGAGGCTGAGTACAAGAGAGTGTGTGCGTCGCAGTGTAAGTGTGTGGGTGAGTGTGTCTTTATGGATGTGACTAACTGTATTTGCTGACGTCTCTATTCGTGTGTGTGTGTGTGTGTGCGCGCGTGTGTGTGTTGACAGATTCTGATTTCTGATTGATGTATAAACTCTTTCATCTCTCTCTTGAGGAACACGCAGAACAGAGGAAAGAGTGGACAGGCGGAGCTTCACCTTTTTATATCAGTCCCTCCACACCTCCCTCACTAACTACCCTCCCCTCTCCCTCTCCCTTTATCTCCCCACCCCTCCCACCGTCTTTGTGTCTCCTCGATGGTCTCCCGCTCTTTTTCCTGTCAATTCTCATCACAGCTGATGTCTTCTTCTAACGCTCCATCTAAAGCAAAGCCTTGGCTGCGAAACTTTAGGTCTCCGTTACACAACCACCTCGTCCCCCGACTCCAAAACAAGGTAATAAATAGGAGGTGGTAATAAATAGGAGATGAAGAAACAAAGAAAAAGACAAACAGAAAGAAAGAACAGAGAAGGAAGAAAGAAAGAAAGAAAGAAAGAAAGAAAGAAACAAACAAACAAACAAACAAAAAATGGGCCCTGAAGAATGATTTAAAAAATGATTAAAATTGAAAAAGAGAAAAAGAACGAAATAGAAAGCAAGAAAAAGAAAAAACATCTAAAGAAAGATATAACCATCAGAGTAACACTGATCTCTCAACATGTTGCTACATAATTTTTTGGGAAAAAGTGGATGACAGCAGCCTAAGGTGAGTTCTCCAGCAAATCATCTAAATCTGGCATTTTCCCACTTCAGGCAATATGACATATATACACAGACACACACAGAACTGATGAGCTGCTGGCTGCTTTAATTGAGATTTTAATGCAACTGAGCCCAAAACCTCTGTGTCAGTGGGCTGAAATAAAACTGACAGCCATTATCAGTTCCATTTAAAGGCAGGAACACTGTGTATGTGTGTGTGTGTGTGTGTGTGTGTGTGTGTGTGTGTGTGTGTTTTTTTTCCTGT
>JBBPCX010129182.1:0-19021 GCA_037974365.1 Hydrocynus forskahlii | reverse complement strand
GCTAATGCTAGGCTACCTCCAGCCGCGCAGCTGCGCTCTAAAGTTGAACTGGGAGACGCGCGAGCGTCTTTTCCAAAAGGCAAATGTTCCCCTTCAGAGTCAGAATCGGCAAAAAACACACACACGTACATTTGATTTGAATTAATTACCCCTCTGTATTCTATGTTGCACCCACAGTCCAGGAGGAATGTGACTTTGGATCTTAGGACAGAACACAACTCTGAACTCCATGATGTCAGACAACCACTGGCATGTAAAGAGTGTGGAACCTTAAAGGGCATCTTTCTAAAGGCACCTCTCCACAGGTCTGTACTGTGTACTGTGATGGTCCTGAAGTTGTATCACTCCCACTGAAATTTATCTTCAGCCCAGTCAGTCAGTCGTGCTGTACCTTGTGGACTTTCCAGTTGTTAGTTTGTGTTTCCATCCGTTTTTTGTGCGGACAGTAAATAAACAGTGGCCTCTTTCCATGTGGTGATGAAACATTTCGACCAATCAGAAAGCAGTGTTGCAGTCAGTTTAGCTGCGGCCCACTTTTAGCCCTTCCATGGAGCAGCTCAGATTTGGGTGATTTTATTTGAAATGAAAAACATTTGTTCACGGTACAACATGGTTCCTTGGGCCAGTAGAAAAGTGCCATAAATTCTAATACAAATTTTCCAGTTTTCCATATTCCGAACACATCTGATCTCTCTACCTTATTAAAAAAATCTTTCCTGGATTGAAGTTAGTTCACACGAGAAGAGAAAACACAAGAGGGCCTTGATTCCTGCTGCAGAACACACAACACAGGCTGTATTCAATCAGACAAGTCATGTTTAGAGTCCAAATTTTGTTTAGAACTGAGGAGGCGAAGCTCACTTTTCTAACAAAACACAAAGTTAATAGACCAAATATTTTCCATAAATACATCCTCAAAACTTCTTTTAATCCATTCAAATCACATGAAGCTCGTTATTAGGATGCAGCAGACTGGATTTCGAACGCAGTTTGACTCTCAGAATGAATATAGAGCATTTTAGTGCACTTAATTAATGAAATATTTTAAGCCACAGCGCCTCCTACCGTTTCTTTACTGTATTACATGTCAAGATGATCATTCTAACATTATAGTTCTATTTTTACATTAAATAGAAATAACCCCCCTTCCTTTTTTCAAGATAATCATATTAACACCATAGTTCATTTTTTAATGTGTAAAGTGACATTTGTCATACACGACCCTCTCAGAGCACACAGTGTGAACAGAAATTCTCTGTATTTAACCCATTTAACCCTTCCACCAAGTGAAGGAGTGGGCGGCCAGGAACACAACGGCTGGGGAGCAGTGTGTGTGGGGACGGTACCTTGCTCAAAGGTACTTCAGTGGGGCCACTAACAGTCCTGGTATTCGAACCCACAACTTTCTGATCGCATAGGGCCAGATGCCCCATGAAACAACAGAACTTTACCCGCTTCGCCGGTCTGTCAAGATTATCATATTAACATTATAGTTCATTTTTTACATGAAACAATACAATTTTATCCCCCTCAATAACCAAAACATGTAGTGTTTTGGTTTCTGACCACATTTGTGGTGTGAAGTAAATTGTGTAATGTTGATTTCTGGACACATCATCACTAAGTTGTGTGTAGAGTAAATGTCTCTTAGTAATGATTAGCCCAACTTTCTGCATCAGAAGAATAAACAATAGAACAGGGCGACCTAAATAGGACGTCTTCAGTTCCTGCCCGTCTCCGTGGAGACGCGGGTCTTCATGGTCTGGATGCTTCGTGAGGACGGTGAGACTCGTCCTGCTCTGCTGACCAAACACAGCTCAAACCGACCAGAGCGAGAGCAAACCGGACACAGAACACAAAGCCTGCGTGAGTCAGGGCAGAAAAATGGTTTTTAAGGGGCAATTTTTCCCCTTCTGACTGAAACTCAGGGGGATGTTATGTACAAGTTGTGCAATTTACAAAATAGTCAAAATAAGACTCTTACCAAATCCTAATATAAGCTTACTTTTAATCTACAGAAAATGTGCAAAGAATGTAGATAAGGTTCCATTCCAGTTATATGCTGCAACAAGTTATGGCCGTTTTATTCTTATTCATACTGATTTAGGACTTTTATAACAAGTTATTTTTATGAATATCAAGGACAAATCAGTGTTTATGTAGTAACACCCCCCCCCCTCCAAAACGGATCCAAACCCTGACACCAAACCTCGATACACAAGAACACAAGAAACTAATAATCATATTTCCTAAAACATGCATACACCACAAGCATCACGACAATCACATTGTTTTACTTTCCATCATTTTCATTCATGCGTGTTCTCTGTCAGAATAAACTTTTGTTTGGGTCACTCCGGGTTCAAAACACCACAGAGCTCGGAGGATCAACTCTCGCTGGACGGAGAACTGGGATTCTTCATAAAATCAACATTTCCACCAACAGAGCAAACTGTATTGGTTTACCTTCAGGTAAACACTCCTGAACAAATCAAAACTCTTTCCATGAAGAACGAAATCATGAAACGGAAGCAAAAAGCTGCACTGGGAGTGAACTCTCTGCTGGAGGTCACAGGTCACACCTCATTACATTTTAAAATAGGCATGACCAGAGTCATTCCCAACAGACCTCTAACTCTCTCTAACACACACACACACTTGCATTAGTTACGGTTTTCACTTTAATAATGCCATGTCCACTCATACACAGGTATTTCTGAAAACTGAGGTTTTTCTATGACTTTTGGCCTTTCATCCACACATAAATGGCGTTTTGTGTCAGTGTGAAAACTGAGGTTTTTGAAACCTCAGATTCTGCGTTTATGTGTGGACAAGAAAAATGAAGATTTTGAAAAACAGACTGTTTCACGTCATATTGTGTGCCACTCATATGACATCACAGTATGCGCCGTGTTTACATTAGGTTTTCATCTACAATGCCCGACGTTTACAAAGTCCTACTGCTCTCAACCTCGTTAGAAGTTTTGGCATGTTTATACTCATACACAGAGTTACTGTCCATCCAGCATGAAGGACATAGAGGTCAGAGTCACTTCGGATACTCTTATATTCAACACAGTCAGTCTCTGGTAATGACTTCCCCCCCCTCCAAGGCCTCTGATTGGTCACCAATGCTTTACGGGTTAAGGTTATATCGCCACCTGCTGCCTTGGCATGCTTTTGACAGCGTTTTTGCGATATCAAATATTTTTCAATTAACTGACTAATTAATGGTCCCCCCCACACTTTGGAAACTGTACTGTCGCAAAGAATCTAAATAAAATGAACGTTACAGAATTTTATAGAATGCCTGTTTTTAATTTGGCCAAATACTGACTCTAGAAACGAGCTAATAATCACTGTCCAGATAGCGGTGATTAAGAAAAAAAAACTTCTCCAGCTGTGTTGGATGACCTTTAGTGGGTTTGTTGGACATTCATTCTCTTCCCAGCAGAGCTAAAAGGGGGTTTTACCAACCTTTCCATGAGAAAAAAAAGAAAATCACCGCATTACTGTGCTCCTCTGTTCAGTTCTTTGTTCAACAGCCTCTCTTTCATCACTCTGCGAGCCTCAGTGATGTCATCACAGAAAGATCCGGGCCCGTCTCTGGTAAGGTTCCTCTCATTTCAGGCCAAAAGCACCACCACAAACCAAAAACTACACAGGATGAGTTGAGCATCAATGAGGCTGTTTAACTCCGAATCAGCGAGTCACCCTGAAACATCCCTGCAGGTCATGAACTCCAGTGAAGAAAATCATGATAACTCACAGTATTTGCATTTCTGAGTGACTGTTCATAGAACTTTAACAGGGTCACACTCGATTTCTCAATTTTCTTTTTAATGACCCACATCCTACTGTCCTCTTCTCCCCCCGTGACATTCACTTCAGACATTTGTCTAGGTTTATATACCAAGAACCGACCATTTTCAAGCTTCCCATTATCATGTACACTGTAAATTAAGACAGTTTCTTTAGAAAATGTTGCCTCACTTTTTAAATTTCAAGTCTATAAACTTGATATTGAGAAGTAATCATTTCTTCAAATGCGCCATTTACATTCCCACAGTTCTCTTCAGTTCTCTTCCTATAGTTCTCTTTTTTCCCTCCTTCCGACATTCACCTAGGTTTTCGTACTAAAAACTGACCACTTTCCAGCTTCACTTTATCATGAACATAGTAAACTTTAAATACAGTTTACATTTAGAAACCTGATGCCCAAGTAAGTCTACAAAATGATTTGAATAAAAATATGCCATTTAGTTACATTCCTGAAAACAAATAACGACAAAACATCCGTTCATGAATAAACATGTCTAAAGTTCAGAAGTAAATTGAATGTGTTCTGATCATTTTACATTTGAACCATCAGGGCACATAAGCTGTGAGGAAAAAGCTGAGAATTTAATGTGTCACAGTCAAAATTCGAGAGGAATTTACTGTAGGCCAACACGGCTCTAACAGTAAAAGGGAACAGGTTGCGTACTGTGTACACTAGTTATATTCTCCATACTGATGGCACAATTCTTACAATGCACAAAAGAAACCATACTTAAGCCGCTATTATACTGTGTATACTAGTTATATTGCACAACTCTATAGGAACCCTAAAACCTTTAAGAATGTTTACTCAGGCTGCTATTTTCACTTGTCTCATACCGTTTTATACTGTTATTCTGTTTATACTGGTGGTACTGGTCATACTCTTTGCATATTTTATTTTAATTTACATACAATGCACAGACATATTCCACATATTCAGGACAGGTTAAATCTCACTGTTACCTCATTCTATATTCCTTGTTGCACCGTTTTGTTTGTTTGTCTTATGTCTGTTGCACTATATGAACATAGTGGAAGCTGAGCTTCACCATTTTGTCTCTCTGTATACTGTATATAGTTGAGATGACAAACTTCACTTAGTCTTTGACTTGATCTAATGTAGCGAGCTGTTCCAAATAAAACTGGTCCTCTTCATTCACCTCTCTTTCCCAATTATCGGCTTCATAGCATTACCATCGGTTCACCTGTCAATCACCACAGACGTGCAAATGCCGTGCGTTACCGCCCAGGACCTAAACCAAATAAATAAATAAATAAATAAATAAAACACAATAGAAACACACAATCTGAAGACATTCTAGGGGCTGTGATTTTCGGTTTTTATTTTGTTAGAGGACAGAACAGCAGGTGCTGATAGGCTTCTGAATTGTATTATTCTGAAACAAACCCAGTCTTTGTAGTGTATTTAATTAGAACAATCATGCTATTTTAATATATTCAATAAAAATCAAATCTTTACTTCAGTTTGAAAATAAAATGTGCATTGTGGGACAGCTGGTAGCCTAGTGGTTACAGAGTTGACCCTGTGATCAGAAGGGTGTGGGTTTGAATCCCAGGACTGCTAGTGGCACCACTGAGGTTCCCTTGAGCAAGATACCGTCCCCACATGTTGCCCCCTGGCGCCCCTCGTTGGCGGCAGCCCACTGCTTCACTTGGTGAATGGGTTAAATGCAGAGAAAGAATTTCACACTGTTCACACTGTGTTCTGTGCTGTGGTGTATTCACACGTGACTATAAGGGGCCATTTTACTTTACACAACTAATAAATGAATGTCACAAAAACAATGCATTTGTTTCCCCCTCCTCCGACTTTTCTCTCTCTCTTTTCTCTCGTCCACTCTGGAGTGGAAACAAATGAGTAATTGAACCCAAATGCTAACCATTCGTTACCTCGCTCACATCTTGAAGAGGTTTCCCCACTGCATCTGGATTTTCTCTCATAACGACGAAGAAAAATCCTGGTCACACAACCATCTCACACTCACCAGAGCTCTCTGACCATCTGTCTTTAGAAACGAGGACCATTTCTGTTCTATCAGCAGTGCTTTACTATGGAGATTATATACAACAGTTGAAGCAAAGTAAAGTGTCCATCGTGTCACACGTGAACACACCACAGCACACAGTGTGAACAGCACAAAATTCTTCCTCTGTATTTAACCCATTCACCAGGTGAAGCAACACAGCGCCCGGGGAGCAGAGTGTGGGGACCTCAGTGGTGCCACTAGCAGTCTTGGGATTCAAATCCACGGCTTTCTGATCACAGGGCGAATGCCTTAACCACTAGGCCACATATTTTAGAAACAATATCCTTTCACATCACTGCAGAGAATGCAGTCCCACTGCCCTGCAATATACAAAAAAAGAATAGAGAAGTGGCTAAAAGTGCTTCCAGATGTTTGCAAACCTTTAAAAAACTATTTAGAAATAATTTATTAGTGTCTGCCTAACCAAGTATCAATCCAGTCATTCCAACTACCTCACTTTATACTGTATGTACTTCTCATAACACAGTCTGGACTTTCAACAGCACCTGCATTTTACCTTCTGTTTACTGCCACAACAGACACACTCATGTCCTGTTTTTTTGTTTTTTTATTTTATTTTAGAGGCTGTAATTTACACTCACTCAGTCTGGCTCAGTTCTGTAACTGCCTCGTGTACAATACCATACAGAATGTTTACATCCCATTAACACTACAGTAACCCCCTGCTTTTGCAGGGGTTAGGTTCCAAGAGCACCCGCCTATAGTGGTAAAACTGCGTTGTTGTGATGGTTAAAAAAATGCCTAAAAATGTCTATTTTTATAGTGCAAACCCTAAATATGTACAGTTTTCACTGAACTCCTGCAGTGCTGGAATGTAAATACCGATGTTACCCCTGTATAGACTGTACTGTAATTCATGCATGTGTGTTTCTTTGATATGTGCTGTCGTTTTCTTTGGTATAAGCAGGTGAATACAGTAATAAATTCATTTAATTTACAGTAATAATACAGGGCTTTAAGAAGTACAAAATGAAAAACAAGAGAACACTCAAGACGCTCCACGGGGGAAATTCTGGACTGCAGCGTCACAGGGCAGCAGCCAATCAGCAGCAAGGATAAATAAATAACATTCTCGGATTGGCTACTTTTAAACCTCCCGTACAGCGGACTGTGACGTCTGGGCCTCATGCACCACGCCCCCTCGTCTTCATGCTGGTTGTTCATGTTTGGGCCACACCCCCTCGTCTTCGTGCTGGTTGTTTATGTTTGGGGCGGCGCTGAGCAGCTGAGTTTCATTCTGTTCAGGTGTCTGATTGCCTTGGTAACCGCCGCGTGGTGCACAAGGCCCGGACGTCAAATCTGCGATGGACTGAACCACGACTGCTGATCCGCGTGAAAGTATTGTCAATTGCGTTGTTTCGGATTTACATCTCTTTAATATTGTACTGTTACACTGCTGTAGTTTATATTTACTGCATTGTTTGTCAGTCCTTGCACTTTGTTCAGTGCTGTAACTGCCTCCTGTGCAATAATAATCACACTTATGGTGAAACACTAGTCACTCTGGAAGGATTACATCCCATTCACACTGTACTGTTATATTACATTACTGTACATTGTTAAGGTGTTTATTTATCGTGTTATTTGTGGTGTAATTTACACTCTGTTGAATGTTGCTGTATGTTTTCTGTGGTCCGTGGAGAAATGTTTGATCTCACTGCGTACGTGTTCACAGATGCTGATGACAAACTAACCTTGAATCTTTCAGGCCTCAACATTTGTGATATTGTTAACTGGTCTGGAACAAACCAGGACCAGTCGCAGACAGAGCAGCTCTAAACACTCAAATATTCTACATTTAAGCACAACCTCGCACAGGTCACTGAATCGGACAAACATTCAAAAGTCTATTTTTTGTACTACTGGATATATAGTGTAACGTTTTAAGAACATGGTACTGGGTAAAGCAGCCAGAAGTAGTTGCTCGACAAACTGTCTGTAACAGAGTCAGATTAGAGCTTCACTGAGGCATAAAAGCTGAAAATTGAAGGCTTTCTATTTTTATGCTGCATAAAAATCAGCTCCAGATTTGGAATGTCACACCTCGCAGCTGCGTCTGCCACAGACCAGCAAACCCAAAGCTCATTCGGCCGGGAGCCGTGCGCAGGAACACACTCCCTCTCCCGGGCGGAGCGCCGCAAAAATGTGGCAAACAAACATCTGAGAAATGTTTTACTTTCAGAGCAGGGTTAGAGGTCCTCTGGTGAACGGCTAAAATTAACACTTCGGAGTCGCAGCAGCAGACGCTGGAAAAGAAAAAAAAAAAAAAAAAAAAAAAAAAAATCGGGCTGTTTCTGCACAAAATGAAAGACAGTCACAGTAACTGTAGGAAAAAAACGTCCCAATGTAGGTAAAGTGTGGCGTGTGACACGCACACCTTGACAGCCATTTTTTGTACAGATTTTTCATATTCAAACAGTACATCTCCGTCACTCATTATGAAAAAATATACTACCCCACAATAAACATGCCCTCACATTATTTTAAATACAGAAGGAATTTCTCCCAAAAAAATGCTATGACTTGCACTATATGATGCAGCTGTCTGAATTTTTTCATCTGTTATACGGCAAAGGGGTGTGTTTATATTAGAGCTGAAACAATTACAACATAATGGATTAATTCTGTCCATTTTTGCCACCCTACCTATGGCGCTTCTCCCCTGGCAGAAGAAACCGCGCCGTACTGTGAACAAATGTTTTTCCATTAAAAATAAAGCGACCCGAACCCGAGCCGCTCGCCGGCAGGGCTGCAAGTGGTCCACTGCTGAGCTGACTGCATCACTGCTTTCTGATTGGTTGAAAAAAGCTGTCATGACAACAGAAGGACCTGAAAAGAGGCCATTGGAGATACAAACTAACAACTGGGGCTACTGTCTGTTTAGACTGAAGATACATTTCAGTGGGAGTTTTCTATGACACTAACAAATTTATCTTTAACGCTGTGAGAAACGTGAAGGTGATCCAGCACATCACTAACAAGTTATCTGGGTTCAGTTTTAATTCAAACAAGACAATTAAAAAAAATAATAAAAGCGCACTATATCAAAAGCAGCTCCAACGGAAAAATTGTCCTCTGGTTCGACTCCATGGACGTGGTTTGGGGGGACGACCATCTAACGTGTCAACACCACCATAAACACAGCTTTAAATACACCTCATTTTGTAAACACAAAAACGCCACCAGTGTTTTCATTAAAAAAATGCTTATTTCTAACCCTGCCCGTCATTCTCAAGAGAGATATCGGGGCACTGTAAACTGCGCTGGGGTCAGTTACAATCGCTGGGAAAGTAAAGAAAGTGTCAGAAGCTGAAACAGAGTGAAATGTGTGTGCGGAATGACGGACAGAGAAACAGAAAATGAAAAATACGGCCAAATCAGAAAAAAGGGGAGTCTGAACTCAGCATGAGCTGAGCTGTATTTCATGCTTCGTATCCATGATGAGTCAGTCATTCCCCTCTGAAACTGTTTTAACTCATACACACCATTACAAATAAATACAAAAGCCTCAAAAGCCTGTACAAGTTCACTCCCTTCAGTACAATCACCCTGTCTTTAATCATCAAAGCACAACATTAACAAATCCAGTGACTGGTCTACAAACAACATACTACCAGTACTGCAATTTACTACAATATACTTTATTATACGCTTACTTCATTATTATCCTTATTAGAAATCACTAATTGTAGGTCATTTGTTTCAGTAGTGCATTCAAATTGTTGGCAAATATCTAAACATTTGTACTGTGTGCGCGCATCGTAATATTAGGCTGTGTTTTTGTCTCAGTACCCCTGTTTTGATCTGTACAGATGGAGGAGCTTAAACACATTCAACAGGACTTCCAACACACGCAGAGCTTTGCTTCTCTCTTGAGATAAAAAATCCTCAGATACTCTCAATGGTGTTAGAAAAGCCCCCAAAGCTAAGCTGGACTGACAGCCATGAAGGAAAACGGCCGCTCTGAAGGAAGCAAAAGTTTACAGGATCCGGCCAAAATACTTCAGGCATGGTTGTCAGCCAACGGCTAGTTCAGGATTTTATCTAAAAAAAACAAAAAAAAAAAAAAACACTGCAGCTGTCTGACGTCACCCAAGACATTCCTTCTCAACTCCTGCGTTTCTCATCACCACAGCTTTATTCCGTTTACATTGTGGAGCATTAACCCTGGTCCTCAAGAACGAGGAGTTTTCAATATACAGAATTTCTAGAAATATGTTTTCTAGAATTTTTAAACACCAAAGATTCAAAAATATAAAATTTTACCCATTAACTACTACAGATTACTGTTAAGATTATACACCGATAAGACACTTTAAGAGGTGTATCTACTTTGTTTCTACTTTATCTGCCACATTTAACCTGTTGGTCCACCTTACAAATGTAAAGTTGTGATTGACAGGTCAGCCAATGCCGCAGAGTTTGTGTAAATCGTCCTCTAGTCCAATGGCCCCCAACTTTTTTTGCACCACAGACCAGCTTCATGTAAAACAATTTCACGGACCGGTACAGATACAACTAAAAGCAAAGTGTGCTTGTTTTTTACTCATCTTTGCTAGCTTGTGGGCTAAATTTTTGATGTACCATATCACATGACCGAGACAAGCGTTTTTTTCAAAATAAAAGATCTTTCAGACCCTGATAATCAATAAAACATTTTTATTCTGTCTTTCTGTGCGGTATGGTACCAAATGACTCACAAATCGATACCGGCCCGCAGCCCTGTGGTTGGGTCCTCTCCCCAACCTCTCATAAGTGGACGGTTTCTGGCCACAGGACACTGCTGTCTTAATATATTTGGCTGTGCAGCACATCCTTTAAAACGCCTCTTAAACAAGAGTCTGAGAAAGACTTAACTGAATAAAGGTAAGTGTAAATGAGTGACTCACTCTCTGCAGCTCTGCTGATGTTCTCCTGCACTGCTGGAGGTGTTTTATAATCAGTGAAGCTTGGCGTCACACTGGTGGCTGAGATGAAGCTGTTCTCGGACTCTTTGGCTTGGGAGGGCAGCTCCATCTGTCTGTGAGCGAGGATTTCGGGCCGGCGGGTCACGGGAGACGTGTCCACCGGACTGGCCGGTTCTGTTTTCCTCTGGACCGGTTCTGGGATCCTGGAGGACGGAGCGGGGCCGTCCACTCTCCTCAGCAAGGCTGGAGCATCCTGGGGTCGACCCTGCGACACCTCCGGCCTCCTGTGGGCCGCTGGCTCCAGCGTCCGGCTCTGCAGGGACACCTCAGGCCGCTTCAGGCCGAAACGGGTGATGCCTGGGCTGGGAGAGCTGTCCACCTGTTTGGAGGAAATATCGATGGAGATCTCCGTCCTGCGAGAAGCTGGTTCTGGAACTCGGCCCCCGCTGAGCTCGACCCGCCGCAGCCCACTCTTAGGAGAACGCTGGCCACTGGACGAGCTGTCAGAGCCATGCCGGGAGGAGTAGTCAGAGTTACGAGAGCCCAGGTCATAGAAGCGGCTGGTGGCGGAGCCAGTGGAGGAGCGCAGTGGATTGGCCGTCCTGCGTGAAAGCGGCGACGGATTTGTGGGCGCGTCAACCTCCTCAACTTCAAACGACCTTTTCAGTGCTGAAAAAGAGAAAAGAAAAAAAAAAAAGAGACATTAGCAATGAACTAAACCTGATAGAAACGAAATATCTTCTATTATATTTTATCTATTATTGATTTTCTAAGCATTCATTTATTTCTTTTGTTTACTTTCTACTATTTTTATGCTCCCCAATTTCTTTATATTTTTATTCTATTCCTGTGAAGCACATTGAAAATCCTTTGGGTATGATAACGGGCTGCAGAAATAAACTTGAGTAAGAAAACACGCTGCACATTTTCCATTCTTTTGATGCACGAGCTCTGCCCCCCCCCCGGACTAAATTTCATCATAAAAAGGTACAAAAGAACGCAAAACCACTGCATTAAACCTTGTTTTTCTGATGTGATCACAACCACTTTGCTCACAAGCCTTGGCAGACTGATTGGTACGTGACTCAACAACAGGAACTGGGTGGTTTTGCCTTTTAATTCTTGGTGGGCATCTCCACCTGGGTTGTGGCCGTTCAGAGAAACATGCTTTAATGTCTGGACAGCTCTCAACAGTCATGAACTGGGATTCTCAGCTTTCTAACCATCAAACTAAAGAGACAAAAGAGGCTAATTCCGTTTCCCACATAAAGGAAGAAGGTAAACTCTTGTCTCTTCAGATGTGGTTTCTTCGTCTCCAAATGGGAGCGTTTACCCCACAGCTGAAGAGCTTTGTGCGAATCCAGCTGATCCTGAGTCTGAAAATAGAAACCATTATGTCCTTAAGACATGAGGAGTTACTGCAGCTGTTTAATGGCCCCACTTTCTTTTTATTAAACAACTTCCATAAGAATAATCACAATAATTACACAGAAAGATCAAGAAGAAAACTATATAGACATATAAACCCTGCACAAGCTTTATAGAATTGGGACACCTGTTTTTCAGGGTTTAAACTAGGCCCCATACTTCCAGTGAAGGACAATCTTAATGCTTCAGCAGACCAAGACATTTTGGACAGTGCCATGCTTCCAACTTTGTGGACACAGTTTGGAGAAGAACCTTTTCTATTCCAGCATGACTGTGCCCCAGTGCACAAAGCAAGTTCCATAAATACATAATTACTTTTCAGTGTGGAAGAACGTGACTGGCCGCACAAAGCCCTGACCTCAACCCCATCCAACACCTTTAGCATCAACTGGAACAGAGACTGGACACAAATTCCCACAGAAACGCCAAATTCTTGTGGAAAGTCTTCCAAGAAGATTGGAAGCTGTTATAGCTGCAAAGAGGGACCAACTCCATATTAAACTCTGTGTATTTGAATGTAATGCCATTAACATTAACCCTGTTGGTGTTATGGTCAGGTGTCCCAATACTTTTGTGCATGTAGTGTATAACTATATACTAATACAAATGTTTAAATTATTATTCATTTTATTTGATTAAACAATTCTTGGATTCTAGAAAAACCGTAAAAAGGTATGAAAATATAGCACAGCTGGGTCATAAATAAAGCTATATATTTATACATCTTGTGAAAATGTGTTTGCTACCAGAATAAATGGGTTTGAATTGATGCCATTTGTTGGATGTCCTTATCATTTCTGGGGTTTTAAAAAGAATACGTTTAATTCAGAAGAATACGTGCGTGAGAGAAATGTTACTTTTGTAGAACCTCGTGTACTCCAGTCACATTAAATATACAGACACAACAAACTTCACAAACACAACAAACCACAGAAAGAGGCCACGTGTTTATGTGACTGATTTGAATTTGAGCAAAGCCTCTGCGTTTGAGGGTTAAGTTTGACTAAATGTGAAAACAGGAATAAACAAGCTAACAGGGTGGGAGAGTAGATATCTGGCCTACCTGATTTAACACGTCCCAAGTGTCTTGAAAATATTGACGCCATTGTGACTACAAGTGCCAGAATACCAAGTGCTCGCGGTGAGTGCAGTTATAGGGTTAAAGCGCTTTATGACTTTTGGGTAATGTAGTCTCAGAGGGGCGTTGAACGTTCAGACAAAGAAATCCACGAAATATAAACAGATTTTTTTTTACCTTAGTCCTGTTCCATGAAACAGGATTAAGGGAAAGTCTGACTTACTTTCCCTTACTTTCCCTTGAAATAAGACAGACATTCCCTTAATCCTTGGATTCATGGAACAGGACCCTGGCTTTGACAGTACATTTGCACAAATAAAACACATAATTACTTTCCAGTATTCTGTTTGACTGCTGATGCAACATTTGCACAATTTTTGGATGTGAAAAAATTACCCTTTTTACTAAATGGCACATTTTTATTTCTGGTTTGTATGTATATTAAATGTACATATGTGCATTCTATGTGTGTTTTTGTCATAAAATCTGGAGGTGAAAATAAAGTTTAGTGCCACTTTGACTTTAGAAATTCTGTGTTTTACATCAGCTGTACCGCTGGTCATGTCTAATCCCAGAGATAAACACTCTTTTGTCATAAACAATGTGTTTATCTTTACAGTGAGATACAATGGGATCATCATCTTTAGATTAATGTCATTATATCTTGATAATTATTTTTTAATACAAATGTAAATAAAGCGATCCTGAAAGAAATGTATCACTTAACAGGGTATTCTGGCCAAAATAAAAATGTCTAGCGTTGCTAAATCTGATGGGAAAATGCGTCTTACAGTGTCGCCACAATCATTTCAGAAGTGAGGCTTAAAGACTCAAAACAAACTCCAGATGATGCATCATGGAGGTGAAAGGAACTAGAGGTGGATAAATGAGGACAGATTGTTTGAAATGTTTTTATTTTTTCTCCTGTGGATCCAGATCTGCCTGTTAGCTTTTACCTCACAGCATTTCTTTTATAGAGGGATTCACAACAGTTGTATGACATATTTACACAATGCATGCTGGGTATTGTAGTGAGAAAACACGGACAGACCAAAAAATATGTTTTAGACACCTGTGAAAATAATATTTAGAAACTGTTTAGATGAGAAGGAGAAGAAGAAGGAGAAGAAGAACAAGAACAAGAACAAGAAAAAGGAGGAGTAGAAGAAGAAGAAGAAGAAGAAGAAGAGGAAGAAGGGGGAGGAGGAGGAGAAGAAGAAGAAGAAAGAGAAGAAGAAGAAGAAGAAGAAAGAGAACGAGAAGAAGAAGAAGAAGAAGAGGAAGTCGGAGGAGGAGAGGAAGAAGAAGAAAGAATGAGAAGAAGAAGAAGAAGAAGAAGAAGAAAAGGAAGGAGGAGGAGGAGAAGTAGTAATAGAAGAAGAAGAAAAAGAAGAAGAAGGAGGAGGAGGAGAATGAGAAGAAGAAGTAGACTATCATTTCTCAAATTTTGTTTAACCCTAGACATACCAGAAATTTTGTAACTTCTGTGTACCAATGGGGTCAGAAATGACCCCACGTATTCTTATAGGTATTCCTCAGCAGAAGTCAGCCAAAACTATCACAATATTTAAAAACGATGACACTCTGATTACTGTTAGGCACTGTGAGCAAATACCTTCGTAGAAATAGCTAACAAAATAAAACCGAATGAAAGTTGACGGCACTAAAAACTGATGTTGCTAAACACTGTTTCCGGTTATTATACACAACAAGTAAGTAAATAAATCAATACAGTTGCACATTAAGATCAAACAAAAATGCATTTTGTATGCTAGTATACGCTTTATTTGGATTGACAGAAGCATGTAACACAGAGGAAAATTAACTACTTTGGCTTACTGTGTTTTTTTTGCTGTGGCGTCACAAATGACCCCACTGGTACTCGGTACGACAATGGGTGCTTGACAAACTCCAGTGAACAATAAAAGAAGATCTTTGTAAGAATGTTGTACGTAGCAATGAAATTTGAAAAGTCACCAAATTAGCAAACAAGGTGAAAGAGGCGGTGGGGTCGTTTTTGACCCCAGCGGTATTTCCAGGGTTAAAAAGTCACTGAATCTAAATGACTTGGTGCTGAAACACACCCATGTCTGGATGCTCTGGGTTTTTGGCTAAACTAATCTTCCAGATATTCGAGGAAACCGATAGCACTCATGCCTCAGTCGTGCCTCCCAGCAGGTGGAAGGCCTGCAGCCAGGAGGCCAGTATTAACATCCCAGTGCCAAAGTCCTTGCTGAACTGTCATTAAATAAGAAATGGGGTTAATGTGAATGCAATTTGACGTTCACTGAGACATAATAATCAACATACAGCTCTGAAAAAAATAAGAGACCACTACCTTTTTAAAAAAAAAAATCAGCATCTCTATGAGTATGACAACCATTCCATGCCAGTTTCTGTTAAATTCCTACACAAACACCTTCTTTATGCTTTATGAGGTACTGATTAGTGATCAACTGAATCACATCTTATTTAATGAAGAAAAGTATAAAAACACTGCTGTAATCACTGCTAGAAGTTTGTCAAAGGTAATTTCATTTAAGAGTGAGCAAGAGATTTGTTTTCTTTAAATTCTTTGTAAACGCTGCATCATTTCTCTTATTTTGATGTTTTGTCATTTCCTTTAAAATGATGCTTTAAAGAACAATAGTTTTATTTGGAATAAGGAGAAATAAGGCAAAGCTGTTCAGTTCAATACTTGATAAAACCTGAGAAACAGAACTTTTTTGCAGTTGTCTCTTATTTTTTTCCGGAGCTGTACATCAAAATATCCACACCATAATTTCTGTTTTCAATACACGTATGCCTGATTGGCAGTGAAAAAATCTTTTGCAACGATGATTTTTAACGTCTTTTCCCTGAACACACAACTAACTCTGGGACGCTGATTTCACAGCTGGACCGCATTTAGTCGATCTGCGCTTAAAATCCTTATTGGCAGGTTTGCTCATGAGAAATAGGCCGAAATGATATCTGTATGTGATCAGCTCTAAATCCAGCACCAGCAGAGCTTCACTGAATGTGTTCTGGTTCTCATTACGTTGAGTAAAATCCATTAGGAGGCTAAAACAACATTAGGCCTGTTTCAGGCCTGATTAGGTCGTTTCCAATCCTGATAACTCACTGAAAAACTCATTTTCCAATAAACGTCTGCTTCTAGTGGCCTCTGGGCCATCAGTCCGGTGTCTATAAGTAGGGGCACTTTACTGGTTTCCTGCCAATAACAGATCTAAACTAGATCTCTGAAATGGATTACATTTAGTTCATGCTGTGTTGCTTATAAGCTAAAAACAGCATGAAAATGTCTATGCAGCAGTTTTTAACTTTCAGGGTACCAACACAGCCACCAGGGTGTCAGTACCTTCAGTTCAGGAATATAACTGGCCCGTATTCTGTAGTGTTTTTTAAAACTCATCTACAAAGTTGGACCTTAAAGACTACCTCGGGAGACAATAATGTACCTGTACAATATTGATTTTCCTGACAGTACAAGAACACAGCTTCATAACCTGTTCAAAGAAAAAAAGCAGCAGCATCCCACAACGTTAAAATCTCCTTTTAGAATATCAGTCAGCAAAGCTAGAGTGGTGTCTTTTATTTGACCAGATGGACCTTCAGATCCACGTCTTATTTAAGTGATCACTGTTTTCACTTAATATTCTTCACCTACTACAAGAATATGCAGTTCAAAATTGTGCTGGCTGCTTTAGCAAGCAATTATTTATAACAAAAACTTTGTATGTGTTAGGTTCAGACCAAGATAGACCCAAGCACAGAGTCAAACAGGCAACAAGATTCATTCCATAAAGCAGCAGGTTAATATGTAAAACATAAAGGCTAAACTCTGCCGAAATACTCTGTATGAAATACACAATGCTATGTACACAAATGCTGGGGTATAAATACTACAGATGAATAAATTACAGTTAAGTGCATTACTAGTAACACAACTAGTGGTTAGGAGTCTGTTATTGCTATAATAGAGATCAGTAGTATATAAATGATTTTGACAAAAAAAAACAAAAAACAGGTAGTCAGAGTTCCAAAAACCAAAAGGTTCAGTCTGATTAACAAGCAATTCCGAATCGTAATTAAAACTAAGGTTATCTAGATCCAGGCATTAGGAGTCGTTGTTGGGAAGAGGGGCGGAGTCTGGGGTTCGTGTTCTGATAGGATCTGACAATATTGTAATGCATTCTCACGGCTTTACTTTTTTTAAATGGGCTGGATTTTCTCTGAAGCACATTTTGTCCCCACACAATCCGACTAAAAGGAGCCTGATTTGCGGGAAAATCGTGCAATCAGCCTCATGCCTGCTCTGCGGCCTCGGGTTCGGGTTTGGGTTCGGGTTCGGGTTCGGGTTCAGTCTTCTGCAGGTGAGCAGGTGTGAATTCCAGGTTGGTTTGTAGCTTATAGTTCTTCACAATAGCGGCTATTATAGAGGCCCCATCAGCCAAGCAGCGGCATGCTTATCACAACACAGCCCACCACAGCACACACACACACACAGATCGAATTTCTATCCAACACACAGGAAGACTGATCTGGCCACCAGCCAACATCACAAACCCAGAAAAAACAGGTCGACTTTACAGTTTGGTCTCCATCAGCACCTTTCACCTCATTTGTAGAAACACTCTAAGGTAAAAAAAAATAATAATAAAGGGAATGTTTTTGGTCCACTGAAAACCACTGAACCAAGGGGGACTTAAAAACAAAGAAATCACAATTAAATAAATACATTTTAACCTTAAAATTGATCCCAGAGGAACTTGATTGATCCCAGAGAAAACTGCATATGTTACAACTGCTCAGACACACAGACACACAAAGACAACAACAATATAAAATATAATACTCTGCACTAAATACACTTTGATTCATACAAAAAGCCAAGAGTCTTTAGGTAAAGAAGGATTAACTGCAACACACTGCTCTTATAACGCCCTGAAAGCTATTTGAGTGAATTCTGCCTGCTAAATGTGAGTTACAAGCTATTTCCGTGCTTCTAAAATAACAATCCAAGTCTTTCCTGTTTCACTTAAAATCATAGTGCTTATCCATGAATGAAATTTGGTCCTCAGTAGACGCTCTTCTCCAGAGACAGTCCCCCTGGAGACCCTGAGAGCTAAGTGCTGGCCAAGTGGTTGGGGAGTTTGTCCTGAGATTAGAATGTTGTGGGTTCGAATCCCTGGACTGCTAGTGGCATCACTGAGGTTCCCTTGAGCAAAGTACTGTCCCCTCACACTGCTCCCCGGACACCCCTCATTGGCGGCAGCCCCCTGCTTCACTAGGTGAATGGGTTAAATGCAGAGAAAGAATTTTACACTGTGTGCTGTGGTGTGTTCATGCGTGACTATAAGGGGGGGTTTTACTTTATAATGTTAATGCAACGAATGATGGAAAATCGGGATGTTTGCTATGTGGGATGAATTTGACCTTTCTTGACCCCGCTGATGAGCCATTAGTCTTTTTTTTTAAACTTCAGCATAGAAGGGCACCCTTCTGTGGACAGATATTGTTGGACTTGGACAGCATTTCGGCCTTGAAATAACGTTTTCTCATGGGCTAATTTTTCTCATGACTCATCTTTGAAGGGGTGCTTTTACTTAAGCTGACCACTGATGGTGTCATTTCCTGTAGAGAGCTTGTGGTGAGATTAATAAAGAAAGGCCAGGCAGATCCACATGCCCTGCATAGCTACAATACACACACAC
>JBBPCX010129118.1:0-19026 GCA_037974365.1 Hydrocynus forskahlii | reverse complement strand
CAGGGCTAATGGTGGCAACTGTGTAATTAATTACATGTAATAAACTTAGAATACTTAAAAAAACATAAATAACTGACACTTAAGGGTTACGGTGAACGACACACAATGTGTGCCATCTCCTTCATTTTTGCTTTAAATTTTCTCTTTTGCTGAATTTTACCCACCTGGAGTCAAACTTGGTCCCGTCCAGCAGACTGGCGTTGAATTGGAAGCGCACAAAGTCTGTCCTCATCACAGAGCGTGTACAGTTTTGAGTAGTCTTAATGACCTTTGTTTTCACCTGGTCTGCCCTGTTAAAGATGTCCAGCAGGTGCAGGTCAAACACCAATGTCGAGTCAGGGGGAACAGTGTCACCTGAGAGAGAGAGAGAGAGAGAGAGAGAGAGAGAGAGAGAGAGAGAGAGGTAGATAGAAAGAGAGTTTTTTTAATTGCACGATTGATTCTCAAGCCTGCAAATTATGACAAGTTTTCAAGACTCAAGATGCCAGTCTGGGCTACACAACTTCTAGTTTTTTTTTTTATTTTAAAGTTAAATTATGCAGTAACTGCTTTAAATTATTCAACAAGTACCCCTCACATTATTCAGTAAAAACTATACACGATTCAGTAACCACTATTCTACTACCATCAAATGATTTAATAAGTACCATCAAATTATGCAGTAACAAATTTCGCCAAGGTGAGTTTATTGCCCTGGTGGCGAAGACATTGATACATACAGGCTGGTAGCCTAATGGTTAGGACATTCGTTCTGCAATCAGGAAGTTGTGGGTTTGATTCCCAAGACTGCTAAGCACCTCTGAGGAACCCTGAGCAAGCTACCGTCCCCACCCACTGCTCCCCGGGCGCTGTGTTCCTGGCTGCCCACTGCTTCCCCTGATAAATGGGTTAAATGCAGAGGGAAAATTTAATGCTGTTCACACTGTGCTGTGGTGTGTTCACGTATGACAGAATGGTCACTTTCACTTTTTTTCCACTTTTATACATATATCTACATACACATTTAGATATGTAAACCTAAGATACACATCTTAGTGATTTTTCAGACAGATGTCCTCTCACATTGGAAAAAAAGGTTTTTGTTTGCTTCTATACATTGTAAAAAGGAAGAACTGGCATTTCAGGCACAAATACTATTCATACTACATAAGGAATGTTTAATGGAGCCTAGTTGCAATAGGTTCTTCGTCTTATGTTGTTTAATTGTGGTCGGCAATTAAACCTTCTGGTGATTGTAGCGCATAATCAGGGGCAGCTGGTGGCCTAGTGGTTAGGCAGTATCTCTTGCAACCAGAAGGAAAAGGTTTGAATTTCAGGATTACTGAGGAACCCTTGAGCAAGGTACCGTCCCCACACACTGCTCCCCGGGCGCTGTGTTTCTGACTGCCCGCTTCTCCACTTGGTGAATGGGTTAAATGCAGAGAAAGAATTTGGTGCTGTTCACAATGTGTGCTGTGGTGTGTTCACGTATGGCAAATGGTCACATCCCTTTATTTACTACCAGTCACCGGCAAAAACAAGGGAAAATAAATGTTTTAGACAAGAAAATAGCCACACTAACTTAATATAATTTCATGACTGTTGAGAGTCATCAAAATCATCACCCATCCTAAGTAGTAAGTCAGATTTTTTCCCTATACTTTTAAAGAAGATTTAGAGAGTCCTACCTGCTCCCTGGCTGCCGTAGGCCAAGTGGGGGGGCACTGTAATCTTCCTGCGCTCGTTGATGCACATACCCACCACCCCTTTGTCCACTCCCGCGATCTGTCGACCCTGTCCGACCACTCCGAAGAATGGCAACTCCCGGTCATAGCTGCATTTAAAGGAAAAAAGAGAAGGCCACTCAGATAAGTGCACTGAATGTGAATGTGTGCTCAAGTACTGTGTGCTCGCTTACTGAATGTGTGCTCGCTTACCGTTCTGGGTATTAGTATTCAAACACAAACTCCCTACTTGAAAATCACTGAAATGTGTATTTGAATTTATATTTATATTCATATTTATATACATTGTCTGACTTTGACATAACACAACCTTAGTGCCTTAACCGTAGGTTTGCTGGCAACAACACAGGTTATTTTCATACTGTTCTAATGTAGCTCTGTTTGGGCTCCTAGAGGCTGTTCATTCATCTGGTACCATTCACAATCACTGTGAACAAGTCTGACTCTTCTCTAAAACAAAGCATTTCAGTTCAAAACACTCTGAATTTCTTTGTTTACATCTTAACCTATTTACATTATATTAATGAATTATAATATTTAATATGTACTGAATATTATTGTAATCAATTAGTAGGCAATGAATATACTTTTTCTTGGTTAAGTTTTGTTTTGTGATTATTTTCTGTATTCCATTATTCTAATCCTGTTGCTACTACTTGCTTTTTTGCACTATTAATGGCCCTGATCTCAATTAATGGCATTCTTTTGAATTTTAGCACACTTAATGGGTAATACTACATTCATTCACACTATTACTCTTACTGCTCCTATTGACTGCCCTGTATGTTGTCTTGTCCTGTAAATTACTGTACTGTAGCTCTTGTGATTTTTGACACTCTCTCGAGTCCTGTCCTGTCCTTTGTGGTGTTTCTGTTTTTCTTCTTGTGTTGCCATGTGGTTCTAGAGGAGTGTTGTTTCATTTCACTGAGTGCTGTGTTTCTGGCTAAAATCACAAACACCTACTTGACATTATTACTTGTATATACACCATATGGACAAAAGGATTGGGACAAACCTCTTCATAACTGAAGTGGTCCCTTACTGCCAGTGAAAGTGAAGCATCTTAATACTTCAGCATATCAAGACATTCTGGACAACACCACGTTCCAACTTTGTGGACACAGTTCGGGGAAGAACCTTTTTTCAGCATGACTGTATCCCAGTGCACAAAGCGAGGTCCATAAAAACATGGCTGGATGAGTTGCAGTGTGGAAGAACTTAACAGTACCCTGACCTCAACACCTTTGGGATGATCTGAAACGGAGCTTGTGATCCAGGCCTTCCAATCCAACATCAGTGCCTGACCTCATAAAAGCTCTACAGAATGATGGGGCACAAATTCCCATAGAAATTCCAAAGTCTTGTGGAAAGCCTTCCAAGAAGAGTGGACACTTATATAGCTGAAAAGGGGTGACCACCTCCAGAATAAAGTCTATGTATTAGAAGGAGGTGTCATTAAAGGCCCAGTTGGTGTAATGGACAGGCGTCCCAATACTTTTGTCCATATAGTGTATCATAGAGTTTAAACAATAGATATTCAACAGAATCGAATCAGAATGTGAAATCCCATGATGCACAAAAAAACTCCTAAAGAATGGTCACTGAATCAAGTATAAAGGCAGTATGGAACCCATGTTGTATAGATCTGCTTGTTGAGAAAATGATCTTGAAAGTGCGTGTGTGTATGTGTGTGTGTGTGTGTGTGTGTGTGTGTGTGTCTGTCTGTGTGTGTCTGTGTGTGTATGTGTAAGTGTGAGACTGAGCTGCAGTTTGAGACAGATGATGATTGTGTGTGTGTGTGTGTGTGTGTGTGTGTGTGTGTGTGTGTATGTGTGTGTGTGTGTGTACGTGGCATGCATGCACCAACTTTTCTAATTCTCTCACTGGAACAGAAGTTCTGGATGTGACGTTCAATGGCCCAGTTCTGAATTCTCAACAAGTCCTATTTTAAAACTGGACCCACATCAAGTCTACACACTTTTATGCTTTATTTAAACTCAGATTTGGAGTCAAACTCTTTGTAGACCTTTCCGTTCCTCCTTAAATGCCCGAGGCGCCGGAATTGCAGCAGCATTTAAGGTCGAACCGAAAGCTGGAATGAGAATCTACAGAAAAAAACCTACCTGGAGTCAAACTGCTTTCCGTCCGTAAATGTGGCGTTGTAGTGATAACGTACGAAATCCCCATCTTTAACTTCTCTTATGCACCTTTTGGGAACGGAATATCTGTCCACGACTATGTCCCCCACGGGCCCGGGGCTGCTCTCCACCCAGGCCCACAGAACCAGCACAAACTTCAGCCTGGAGCCCATCAACAGACGCCACATCTTTCAGGAGAGAGCAAAGAAAGACGTCTTTGGATGCAAGGAGACTCGTCTTCGCCGGAAGCCCTGTGAAATCAGCCAAGAGAAGCCCTCACAACTGAGCTCTGTCCGTCTGTCGTTGAGAGAAAAGAAACGGATGCAGTTATAAAATCCCTTCAGAGTCAGACCCCCTCCCTCCCTTTCAGTACACGGAGCAGAAGAGCTGCAGCTACGTGGAAACAGGGAACTCATCCAATACATTTGGGGGGTGGGTCGTTCATTCACGTGAAATGATCATCCAAACAGAAATAAAAGTAAAAGTAATAAATTGTAGAAAAAAAGTAAAAAAGTGCAGCAACAAAAAAGATGCATTCCATGGCAATGGAATAAGACTGAACTAAAAAGGAAAGCAAATATAAACATGTCAAAACCTGCAACAGAGGGATTGCATTCAAGTGACAACGACATGTACACAACATTCAGTGACTATTCTTTAGGAAATGATTTGTGCATCCTGGAATTCCACACTGAATATGTATCGATTAAATTACATTATACACGATATGGACAAAAGTATTGGGACGCCTGACCATTTCACAAGCGGGGACTTAATGAAAAAGGGTGGTGGTGGTGCCTCTGGACTGTTCTCCACTCAGACCCACATGGGTTCGAATCCTACCTTCAGCGTACCACCACTGGTTTCCTGAGCAAGACCCTAATAATTGCTCCAGGGAGACTGTCCCCTGTAGTTAGGGAAAGGAAGTCGCTTTGGATAAAAGCATTTGCTAAATGCTGTAAATGTAATGACACTGCATTGAAGTATCGACACCTTGCTAAAATAATCACCTATGTCATTTTTTCAAGTTTTTCAGGAAACACAAAATGCTTAACCAACAATTGAACATATGACATTTATGGATAATTTCACTCAGAAAGGATGTAACAAAGGATGACTATTGGGATAGTAATAACACTGTGTGTGAATTATGTAACCTAAGAGAAATAAATGACTTTGGCAATTTTTTTAACATGCCTTTGTGACTTAAGCCTATATGGTGACACTTTATTTGAAGGTGTCTACATAAGAGTGACATGAGACTGACATGAACATGACATGTCATGAACATTAATGTCACTTCATTGATGTTTATGACTGTTGCCATTAAGTGTTTTCGGTTTTTATGTCTACACCTCCTTTGCAGGTATAACAGCTTCCACTTTCCTTGGAAGGCTTTCTACAATATATTGGAGTTCCTGTGGGAATTTGAACCCATTCATTCTGTAGAGCATTTATGAAGTCAGGCATTGATGGTAGATGAGAAGGCCTGGCTCGCAATCTCCATTCCAGTTCATCCCAAAAGTGTTGGATGGGGTTGAGGTCAGGTGCCAGTCAAGTTCTTCCTCACAGGACTCATCCAACCATGACTTTATGGAGCTTGATTTGTGCATTGGGGCACAGCCATGCTGGAATAGAAAAGCTTTTTCCCCAAACTGTGTCCACAAAGTTGGAATCATGACTTTGTCCAAAATGTCTTGGTATGTTGAAACATTAAGATTACCTTTCACTGGAAGTAAGGGGCCACCTGAATTAATTAAGAGATGTGTCCCAATACTTTTGTCCATATTGTGTACGGCAGGAAAAAGTAAAAGTATCCGCCAAAACCCATTTTCAATACTTTTAAAAAAGCGTAAAGCCCAAAAACACATTTAAACTGTTTCTGACCTAAAACTAGCATTGCACCCCTCCAACAATTAGATTATTCACGACTTTGAATCGTTTTTCATCAGTGCTCTTGCTACAATATCCCGCTTTTATTACGCAAAACCATCTTACAACATCTTCTGATCTCTACAACCCTTTAACCCTGACAATTACACTGATGTACAGGGCAATGTATCGGTGGTGCCACCTATGGTAGCAAAGTTAACAAGGTTAACAATAGGTAGATGGATAGACAGATTAGACATGGATTGGGTAATTAGCTATGATTTGCAAAGCATACTGCAAAAATGAGAGTGTAGTCTTGAACAGTTTTTGGAAACAACTCGTTATTTTATTCATTACACAAGAATGAAAATAATATAATAAAAGATGTAATAGAAATATGAGACATGTGTGAATGATTTTTTTCAATGCAATGTTTGACTATTCCTTTAAACAGTGTGAAGAATGTTAAAACGTCTGTGTGTTCAGTGTGTTCACACCACTAACCAGGTTATTTGAGACCCTGGCCCTCCTTTTGACTGGTTGAATGTTTAAACATGATCCCGTGCACATATTTCCAAAGTCCCCAAGTCTCTTAAGTGTTTTCACACACACACACACACACACACACACACACACACTAACTCAACGGTCTTCCACATCTCCACTGTCTACGACTCTGACTGTGGGTCAGTTTGGATATATTTAAACATGCTGCTATGACGACGGCCAAATGTCCAGCTTTATGATGACCAAGCAGCCATGTCTGGTGAGAGTTTCTTTGTTTCTCGCCATCTGTTTTGCACTTTTGGTTGCAGCCATTTCTGGATACAACCCCAAAGATTACCCAGTGACCATCGAGTTTGCTTACAGTCAAGCCCTCGACCACTATGGAGCTGAGAACTGGAAAGAAAGCGTCACCTACTTGAAGCTGGGCCTCCGTCTGTATCGGCTCATGAAGGACAGTGTGGCTTTCTGCTCCAGCAGCTGCAGACATGGTGGTCTAGACGGTGACCCTGCTGTGGGTCGGTTCGCTGACTCGGACCTTCATACATTCTGGCAAAATCTTCTGCGCGCGTCCTGTGTAAAAAAGTGCAAACTGCGCTTCCCATCACTCATGTTTTCACCCCTGAGGAAGGAAATCGCCCAGGATTTTGAGAGAAGAATGCCCTATCAGTATCTACACTTTGCCTATCATGAGGTGAGAGAACTTTTTTTGATATACATATATGTATGAATAAACATAATGTAATAAATAATAGAAGTCTATGTACAAAAACAGCACTGTGCAAACTGAATGCCTAACTTGTCACATATTTTCCTCAAACACTTCCATCCATCCCTTTATAGGATCGTCTAGGATTGGAAAATAAAATGCATTACCCCTTTTGAATCAGTAAGGGTCTTGATTTGTCCAGTATATTGATATGGATTTGTTTTATACATAAACTGGTGGTGACAGCAGGTAAATGTGGAACCAGAACAGTTTTAAAAAAAACTTTCAGTCAACCTGAATTGATTATCACAATGCATTTTCAGTCCTAAACATTGCTGACATCTGTTTCAACAAAATCACACCTTTCCACACCTCTCATTTTTGGTTTTTAAATTGAATGTATTTTTTCTGGGCACGTTAACGCGTTATTTTCGCGTTAATACACTATTTAATTAACCCCGACAATTATTTTATCGCGCGTTAACGCAGTATTGTAAAATTACTCTTATTTTGAAAGTTCCTTTATCTGTGCTCGACCGCTTCACCTCACTTTAACAGGGACACTCGCTACTGAACATACTGACTGCTTCTGCTGCTCCCTGATAAAAGAAAAATGTTTCTGCTGGTACCTGTTCAGAAAAAAAGAAAACAGATGTGTATATGTTAACTGCTGTTGCTCGGAAGGTGCCTGTTATACTGTTCTGATCGTGGCTCTGGAGCATGGGTGCCGGTGTTCTGACGATTTATGCTGCCCTCACAAAAAAAATCTACCATAGCACAAATAGTCAGCAGAATCTATCAATTCTTGCTACCCTGCCGAAAAATACTTCCTTTAAGTTTATACAGTTTCTAGTCAGTTTATAACACTGATAATAATGAGAAATACACAAATAATACGCATAATCAGAGAAAATATTTTTTATTTAAAATATTTACTTGTATGCAGTGTATCGATTCATGCTGCCTTGTCGAAAAATGCTGCCTTGAAGCTTATTCAGTTTATACAGTCTGATATATAGATAAAACGTGAATGCCCTGCAGTGGCAAATAGCTTTGGTTTTATATTTGATTTGATTGCATTAATGTGTAAGTTGAAATTTACAGAAATGTTTTAACTGCAGCTGTGTAACTGTGTTAAAGGGAACACTGCTGTTAAAAAGCTCCTAAATGTGTTAAAAGAAAGTTATTGCACTTTTGTCAATAGATCAGTTCTTTTAAAATAAAAGTGCACCATACACTACTTTTGAATTCATTATTAAATTTTGCGTATAACAGTGCAATTAATCGAGATTAGTCGCAGAATTTTTTACCCGGCCTGCTTTTGCTTTTCTTACACTTTGACAGAAAAAATGCAAAAAAACACCCTCAATTATGTTTTCACTCAAATAAAACTGCAATTGTTACTAGTTAGACATGCATGATAAAAACTTTTGAACAACCTCATTTGTATAAACATGAACAGTGGCTTCCGTGTAAATGACTAAAACCAATTATTATTTCACAACTGCTCCAAAAACCAAAATAAATCTAAAGAGGAGCAAGGCAGGGGAGTGCCTGTGAAGGATATTCTGCGGCAGGCCAACCAGAGAGTGTGTCTGATATCCTGTATGTGCAGCTGGAAATGGAAGTTAAGACCAGGATTTTCACATGATAATTACAATTAATAGGACCAAACTAATCTGCAAAAACAGGCAATTTTTAAATTACAGTTTATATTTTTATAAATTACAGTAATATAAGGGCCCTTTAAAAACACCAAGGAGAGGAGTCAGTTGCAGTTTAACGTTTGTGAACGTTTTATCCATTCAAACAATCCATGGTCAGCAGACAGATATGACAGATAATCCAAATTTGTAATCCAAGAACAAAATAGGGTCAGAGGGGGCAGAGTGTAACACACAGGCAAAGCAGAGATCAGAATCCAAAAACAGCAAAAGTCAAAAATCGTGGTCAGGAGTCTTAGAGGAAAAGCAAGAGGCACCTAGGCAAATCAGTCTTTAATGGTTAAAGACTGGCCCAAATAATTTACCTTTTGTTGGATTACATGAAAATCTCCATTCAAAACACCCAGCAACACTCACCTATAACTGTGATTGGTCACTCTTTCAAAAAAAAACTTTGATTGGTTCGAGGCTTTAGTATTGCAGAAAATAATATAACAGTATTGATTAACAGCTATCATGATGGTCCTGTGGTGGTGCAGTGGGTAGCGCTGTTGCCTCACACCTCCAGGGATGGGGGTTTGAATCCAGGTCCTGGTCTTGCATGTGTAGAGTTTGCATGTTCTCGTGGTGGCGTGGGTTTCCTCCAGGGTCTCGTTTTCTTCCAAAGTCATGCATGTAAGATGAATTGGCGTATCTAAGTGAATGGTGTGTGTGTGTGCGCTCACCTGAGGTGAGCTGGTGCCCCCTCTAGTGTACAATGGCTCTGGGATAGGCTCCAGCTACCTGCAACCTTAGTAAGGATCGAGCGGTTACAAAGAATGAATAAATAATATCATGATACTAATTCATATAGCTGTCTGTTTATATAAATGTACATAAACATGTGTGGTGCGACTCTAGTAAGCCAACATTATGATACTGTAAGACACTGATATCTTTAAAAAATGACAAAATTACAGACAAAATGAAGGCTTCAAGATGTCTGCATGTTGTACTTCTCAGCTGAATGAAATGGAGAATGCGGCATCGGCAGCACACACTTACTTGCAGAAGAACCCAAATGACACGTTAATGGTGGAACGTATGAAGATTTACGCAAGCATTCCTGACCTGGAGGATTCTCTTACCAACCATGAAGAGAAACTGCACGAGGTATGGTCATATTTCCAGTAGAAATATTTCCAGGTAGCTTACTTCCAGCTATTTCACGTGTTTTCAGATTTACTCAATGTTCCCCCTTACTCCAAATGTAGTTGACTCTTCTGGTGTTTGGAGTTTGCTTCTTTAGTTTTACACTAGAACTAATACTGAAACTGTGCACCAATTAGCAAAGTAAACAAGAGCTAAAAACAGTAGTAGCAGCTATTTCAAAACTTTTTATCTGTATTTTTACAGTTTCAGGAAACACATGCATTCCACATGCAACTTTCAATGCAACTTTCAATGCAACCACATGCAACTTTCAATGTAGCCATATGCAACTTTCAAGTGGGAAGTCAGACCTGGGAAGGACATCACATTCAAGTTGACAGTGTTCCAGTACTAGAAATCTGACTTATAGTCAGGATAGTTACCATTAGCCATTGTTAATAATACCAGTTGATGTAATGTTTTGATTCTTGTGGTGTTCTGAAAAAAAAAAACAGAACAACACAAGACTACAGAAGTGCAAGACAGGACAAAAGAGAGCAAAAGAAATAATGCAAGAAAAAGACATGAGCAACAAAACAACAGCACAAGACAATATTTAGTGCAACTGACAAAAACAGCTGCAGTTCAAGTTTGAATTAATACAGTATATTGACAGATACTGTATACTTCTAGCAGAGTTATAGTAATTGTGCAAATAATGGCAGGACAGAGAATGTGCAGTCTGATGGCCTGAGGAAAGAAACTGTTTACTGTTCTGGCAGTGGAGGCCGTTTGCTACGGAACCTGGATAACTTCCCCACACCCTGCTCCCGGGGCGCTGCATCGCTGACTGCCCACTGCTTCACTTGGTAAATGGGTTAACTGCAGCGTAAGAATTTCACCCTGTTCACTCTGTGTGCTGTGTTGTGGTGTATTCACACGTGACTTTAAGGGCCACTTTACTTTAACTGTCAGCCTTGCATGGACGCCACCCACTTTCCATGCTTCCACTTCTTCGCCCACCACTTGCGATGTCCCCTCCCCCAGCCTCATGCAATGTTGTGGTCTGATGGTCTGGTCCATGAAGCAAGCCAAGGTCACAGAGCTTTCCTGGCAACCCATCCTCAGGATTATGTTGTAGCCATTTTAACTGAAGCAGAATCTGATGGTTATAGAGAGTGTACCAGTTGTTTTAATACACATTTAAGTGAAGGTTTGGTGTGAAAGCTGACTGAAAACTACAAAGTGTTAGACCTAGAGTGGTCATTGCTGTCATGGATTTTGAGATGAGGGTCTCAAATCCCAATTCAAGTTGGAAATCTTAACAGCTTCAAATTTGAGGCAGCTGTGGTCATTTAGGCACCTAGTTAGCACCATGCTAACTGGTGAGGTATTAGCACCCTCTACTTGTTCGCTACATTAGCCACCAGAACAAATGTAAAACAACAGACTGCATTTGGATTAAGGGGCAGTGAGTAAAACTGATAAACTGATAAAACTGATTTTATTACTGAACTATCTCTTCAGTTGAGTGTTCCATTTGGATGGCAAGTGTAAAGTTGTTGTGTTTTGGTTTAGAGGACATTTCTGAATGCTGTGTTGCTGCTGAATTCTGGAGATTACAGCAGCTCTGTCATCAGTATGGAAGAGGCACTGACAGAGTATTTACATGAACACACCCTGTGCACTGCAAGCTGTGAGGGAGCAGTTGATGTCACGAGGGACAATGAGCTCTCTGCATCCTTAGCAGGTAAGCATTAGCTTTTCTCATTTTAACCCTAACCATAATACCATTAGTATTGGTATTATGGTTAGATAAAATTCATATATTAAAAATTATGAATATGTGTATCACATTTTTATCACAGACACATTTTTCAAATAGCATTAATAAATAGCATTATTGTTCATTTAAAAACTGTTGTCTTGTGATATCTTTGTTTTTATTTACGGTATTTAGCAGATGCTCTTATCCAGAGCGACGTACATCAGTGCTTAAGTAGTCCACATCTGTTCTTCATACCTGTAAAGCTATACTTAAATCAACATCTGCTTTTAACCAAGTTATTGCCAGCTCAGATACACACCTTAACAACCCTGTCAAAAAGAAAAAGACAGATGTTAATTCACAAGTAAGAAAAATCAGTTAAGAGGGTAAGTGCCCAAGGTTTTTTTTTTTTTTTTTTTTTTTTAATATATAGGAATAGATGTATAAGAGATAAGCAAGAGGACTGGTTAGTCACCAAGGTGCTCCTTGAAGAGGTGAGTCTTCAGACGTTTGAAGACAGCGAGGAACTCGGCAGATCTGATTGCAAGAGGGAGTTCGTTCTACCACTGGGGGGGCCAAGACTGAAAAGATACTTGCTGCATGTCTTTCTCTCCTTTTGAGATTCAAGATGAGCAGTGCTTAAAGCCCTGAGAGGATTAGTGCTGAGGTGCCAGTCTGGTCTTGGCCTTGAAGGCAAGTTTTAAGGTTTTGAACTTGATGCGAGCGTCCACAGGGAGCCAGTGAAGGTTCCATAGTAGAGCTGTGGTACGTGAGAATTTAGGAACATTGAAGACTAACCTCGCAGCTGCATGCTGAAGTGGTTTCGTCACCTTCAGTGGAAGACCAGCCAGTAGAGAGTTGCAGTAGTCCAGTGTGTAGCTTCAGTGATGGGAGAGGGTCGGATTCTTTTGATGTTGTAAAGAAGGTATCTGCAGGTACTGGAAAGGTGGTCAATGTGTGACAAGAATGACAGTTCTTCATCTAGCATGACACCAAGATTTCTTACCTTCTCTGAGGGGACGCTAACAGAGTTCTCAAAAGAAACAGTGAGATTGTGGCTTGGTGATGGACTCCCTTTGATTAAAAGAAGCTCAGTTTTGCTGGGATTCAGCTTGAGGTGGTGGACCGCCATCCAAGAGGAGATGTCAGCCAGACAATCTGAGATGCGAGTCGAGACCTGATCATCACTAGAGGGGAAAGAGAGAATAAGTTGAGTGTCATCTGCATAAAAGTGGTAGGAAAAGCCATGTGAGGCTATTGTGCATCACATGACCAGTGCGTGTAACAGGCTATTACATCCTCAAGCGAAAAGAGAAATGGTCAGAGCCCTGTGGCACACCAGTGGACAATCTTTGTGGGGCAGACTGGTTATCAAGGTAGGAAGCAAACCATTGCCAGGCTATGTCCGATATCTCAAGGTTGGACAGAGTAGTCAGGAGGATCTGATGGGTAACCGTGTTGAAGGCTGCAGAAAGGTCAGAAGACAGGTTTGCTGATCTAGCTGCATGAAGTTCATCAGAAATGGCTAGTAGTGCAGTTTCATTAGAGTGGGGCATGGCCAGTTGTTAAGGAGCCATTGATGGTGTTGGCGATATGCAGGATGAGATCCAAGGATATAATTTGGAGCGTACTTGACAGGATAGGGTCGAGTGGAGACGTAGTGGATTTTCTGGACATCAGGAGCAAGGACAAATCCTCGAGAGAGAGAGAGAGAGGTGAGAAGCCAAGAAACTGGGCAGCACTGGCTGGTCTCTGACTGGTAGGCAGCTTGATGATTGGTGGGAAGGATCTACTAATGTCATCAATCTTTTCACTGAAGAACTCAGCGAAGTCTGCTGGTGAGAGAGCTGGAAAAACAGGGAGAGATGGAGATTTAAGAAGAGGCGATGTTCAAAGGATGAGATGTTGTGGTAACCCCGAGGCTGCACCAGTACCAGCAACTATTGATATGTGTGAATAGTGAATGATTACATAAAAATGAAGCACTTCAATAATTCTTTAAATATCCAAATATCCAACACAATCATCATCATTAAAAAATGTGTTACCCTTAGACCTCTAAAACTCTAAAAGCTCCCTCACAGAAGGACTGATGCCTGAGATGTTAACAATAGTTTGGATATAAGATTTTGGCCTAAATTATATTTAGTAAACACATTTATGGTAAAAAGATACATGAAAGAGACTGTAAGGTAGCCATATTTCCCTAACCATGCAAAATCATATCTCATAAAACAATGTGTAAGGCATGTAAAAGAGAGCTTTTAGAGCCAAGAAATACCTTAGACATCAGAACATCAGATTCTAACAATCAAAACTGTCTTCTTCATTGCATCTATTTTAAGGAATCTGAACTAACTCCACACTATGGAAACAATATAGTGGCTATTTCTCTCCTTCTCCACCTGTTTTCCTCATGTTCACAGCTTTTTTTTTTACCTTCCATAATTTCAGTTCTTTAAAAAAGCTAATGCAAGTTGGTGTGTGCTGTTGTGAGTGAATAGCTAGACATGTTCTCCATCACTGTCTAATAAGTAGCTAGGACACAGGTCCACCTAGTGTATTGTAGTGGCTTCTGTTCAAAATTTAAAACCTGGTTGAAGCTTTGTGTTTTATTGTCCAGAAAGGTAATATTGTTATCTTCTCTTGCATCGCTTTTTCAGATGCCTGCACTGAAGCTCTGAAGTGTAAGGTCAAATGTGAGGAAAACCTGATGCCTAATATTGGAGGATTCTTTGTAGACAAGTTTGTGGCTACCATATATCATTATCTCCAGTTTGCCTATTATAAAAGTAAGTCGGTATTGTCTGGTAATGATTGTATTATTTGATGTTAAAATACACTATTACAGTGTGTCTCTCTCTGGTTGCAGTGAATGATGCTCGCAGTGCAGTTCCATGTGCCTCAAGCTACATGCTGTTTGACCCTACAGATGAAGTCATGAGGCGGAACATGGAGTACTACCACACATACAGGCAACAGTGGGGTCTACATCAACGGCACTTCTACCCACGACCAGTAAGCACAGCTCAACAAAGGCGATAGTTTATCAAAAAATCTAATTTAGATTTTCCCCCTTATTCCAAATCTAGGTGTTAAGTAAAGGCATTTCATTAAGTTGCACTGGATATACAAGGCTGATGTAGCTAATTAGTTGTTGAAGCTGATTAATGATTAGCAGGGCGCAAACTACATGCCTAAACACACTTATTTAAACTGTTAAATAATCTTTAATAGTCTAGCGTATGTAACCAGAAACTATTTGATTGACTATAAAAGAAACAACCTGTTATTGAACACATTGAGAGGTGTGTAGAGGTGGAAGACGTAGAATTACCTATGTAAGAAAGTATCTCACTGTAGTGACTGGTGTGTGCAGTTTTGAGTAAATGGCTAGACTTCTTCTCCCTCCCTGTCTAGTGAGTAAAAGGCTCTCAGTGCCATCTAGTATACTGAAGTGGCATCTGTTCAAAGTTCAAATAGTTATAGTTGTAGTTTTCTCTTGGTTCATAGGAGGCTGGAAGATACTTTAACCAAACAGTTACACTAAGGCGGATGCTGGAGTATGCAGAGAAATACTTGCAGTGGCATGATGAGGTATGTTCTGTCTATGTATCAGTCGCAAATGTCAGTCTGCATTCGAACCTGGCGACACTACTAGGTAATATCAATGACCTACGGTTTTACCTGTACTGGTGAAATTATCCCTAACAGTGTGCTGATACTTACATTTTGTTAAGAAGTTGCCAGAATTAGAACTCGCAGCTTCCTGATAACAGAGTGAAACAACCTTTCAACCTTTGTGTAATTAAATGACAGGAACACAGACTGAAATTGACTATTGTGGTTAAAATGACAAAAATATATAAATGTAAATTTATAAACCCATCCTTTGTCGTGGGAATAATATAAACACACCTAAAACAAATATTCAACAGTGTTTGAATACTGGACTCTACAGGAGTACAAAATAAATTTTTTGTAACAGTTGAAATGCATATTAAATATAAAAAATAAATTGGCCGTTATTTAAACGTTCATTAATGTGATGCTTGATGTGGGATGTGATGTGGAATTTGAAGCACCTAAAAATCTCCATCTGCCACAAAATGACTAGTAATTGGTCAATTACTGTAATTGTACTAGTAATTGGTCAATTACTGAAACTAATCTGATAGTCTATTAAATCTTCAGCTTTATGTTCAGTTGCATTTAATTTGTCTGAATGTTAGTTGAATTCAAAGTGATCATCTGCAAAATGTGCAGGGGACAGTTAAAATAAAATATTACCAAAAGTATTAAATAAACATTCAATAAACATAAAGAGAAACCTGGTTCTAAATATCAATACAGCAAAAATGTTCTTGTAAAAGAGGTGTCATACAGAAGAGTTTACGCGTATGAGCACGAGAACACCATATCTGCAGGCATCATCATTTGGGGCTGCTTCATCAGAGGGTCCCTTGCAGCCTTGGGGGTTGGTGGATCTGTTTAACTGATGGGCTAAAAAGGTGGATAGTTGTTAATGTGACATCACAAAAACAGTGAATTCAGAACAAACTTGATGCACTTGATGCACTCTTTCAATAAAAATCAGTTTCCCGTTATGTGCATTTCTTAAAACTAAACCTTGCAGTCTTCAGGGTCTCAAGAAAGTTCAAATTTGAAGATGGCTTAGCTATGTGAACACAAGAGCATGACCAGAAGTACATTTACAAGAACCTGTTTAACTACATAAAAAATTTCTGTGTTTAACTTTATCACATGGTAAGTTGTGTCTTGTGCTCTCCAAGTAAATAGTTTTTTAAATTTCAAGTCATTGTTTCATTATTTAGGATGTGGTTTCCACTGGTGAGGAAAATTCACTAGAGAAAAGCATCTCCCCGGATGTGGAGTTTGAAGGCAATGGAGGTTATGAAGAAGGCATCTTTTCAAAATGGAAGCAGAAACCCAAGAGTAAATGGGACACTGGAGAGCCAGAGGACTGATAACTCACACTGACATCATGTCTTTCTGCTGTAACATCACAAGGAAAGGGTTAACAATCTTATGAATATTCTCAAGGGACAACTGAACTGTTAATGTGGATGTTCCTTGAATCTGAACATAATGAGTATTACAGCATGCACAGCTACATTCATGCTAGGGGTTGCATAAATTAATTGACTGATAAATCCACTAGTCAGTGCTGTGAGCAGCAGTTGACTACTTGAGGTCAAATACAGCAGAAGAACTTTTGGCCAATTTGGGCTTGTTCTGCCGGTCGTTGAAAGGGCAGATTCTGAAATGTGTGGTGATTTTAGCGTGCAGTTTACATCAGAACTTCTATTCAAGATCTATTGATCTATGTCTGTTCCATACATGTTGGCAAGCACTGTCAAGAGCATGCCAAACCAACAAGTGGCGATATAACCTTAACCAGAAAGCCATGTTGGCCAACCACAAGCTTTAAAAAGTTATTTCTAGTTCCGGCAGGCTAACAAGTTTTTTCTCGTCCAAAACCAGCAATTAATACCTACATTAAATTCCCTTTCCTATACACTTTCCGATTATGACCCTTATATTTAGCAAGGCCACCAGCTTCAGATCAGGAGAAATCGGGGCACACAGGCAGGAAATGAAGTTTCATTCAACTATTGGGACGCAGTCTGACTTGTGAGAGTAGGATAGTCCTCCATAGCGGAGAGAAACTGTATGTATGTAAACATAAATAATGGAAATAGCGTAATGAAAACCTATTTGAAACCATTTTGAAACTATTTTAATGAAACCTGTATTGATGGCATCACACAAAATCCCCTCATGTGAACAAAGGAGATGGCGCTCACTCTGGCATTACAGGCCAAAAAAGGTTTCATTTTTTTTCCATCTTCACTCTAAAAGATATTTTCCAAACGGTCATTTTTAGTGACCTAACATGCTGTTTGCATATGGAGGAATAAACTAAATGTAACCATAGAATGAGTTATGTTTTTAAAAATACAACATGGACAAAGCCTTACTGAAATGGAGCAAAATCTCTCCTCTATACTATAAATGAGTCTCATGCAACCCCTAGTTCATACTACTCCAAAGAACTAAGGGTGAGAAAAAAAACTGTTGCCAGCTTCACAATGTCACAATATTTGGTAAAACTTTACTGAAGGGCACCAATCATAAAGCTACGTGACATCTACACCAGCCTTTCATGACAACCAAAATAAATATATAGACATTTCCAAAGGCTTATTCCAACAGGAGTCAGTCCTTAGGAGATTTATTGAGATGAAATAGCATCAAAAGTGATGAAAAGGAAGTTTTAGCCAATATTTTGAGTGAAAAAGTTTATAAGGTTTATAAATGTGGAAAACTACATTATAATGCTTAAGCTTCTATTTAGTACCTTCAGTCTGTTAAAGGTGCACTCAGCTTTGGGGGACATCATTTTTATATCACTGTTGATAGTATTGCATGCATTTTTTTTCAAAGCTGCTCCATGAATACTGATTGGTACAGATTTGTTACATTAAAAATAAAAAATATATTTTTTATAAAAGTCATAGTTCATGAAAAAATGATGATTTTATTGGTGTAACAGATTGTTTTATGCATCACTACCACGTTCTTTAAAAGCACGCCACGTTTTGGGAAATTTAAAGCATCACTTAAGCTTAACTGTGTATGGTATGTTTACATTAGGCTAGATTTACTCACATCTCAAATGTCTCAAAAAAATGATCACAGATAATAAAAATTCAGCAGCTAATGCGTGCCTGTGTGAATGGAATCGTAAAGAAAATTTGTAGGCGCATTGATAATGAGATACACACGCCAGTTTCAAACAAATTAGCTATAAGATGTCACTACAAAATCTTTTCTGCAGATATGGTTTGATTTATCTTCAAAATCTTAATGTAACATTTACAAAAAGCTGTCACATCACTGAACCTCGTGCTGCTTGGGCCAGTTCACACATTCTGCTTGGCCACCACTGACCGGCGCTTATTCTCTCAAATTTCAAGCATCTAGTTAAAGTTTGACTATTAAATGACTTCATAATTTAGAGGACCCAGTGACATAGGACAACAGGACAAACATATTGGGTTTGGAACATTTCCGGTTACCACAGGGCATTCGCAGATTTTTTTCTTAGATCCTAACTAATAATTGTTTCGCTGAAACTGCAGATATCCAGTTTTTCATGGCAATGTATAATTTTTCATGCATTTTAGTGCTAAATTAATAATAAAATATAACTGTATAAATTTAGTGCTGTCAACAGAACACAAAGAAAATACACATTGGGAAGGTGAAATACTGCTGTACTCAGAGGCGGGAGGTCTGAAAGAAGCCAATCCGCAAGCGTTATTCATTTCTCCTTGCTGCTGATTGGCTGCTGCCCTGTGATGTATCTCTGGCAGACGCAGTCCAGGGTTCCTGCATCAGAACAGTTTCCCGCGTGGAGCTCTTGAGTGTTTCACTGAGTGTTCTCGTGTTTTTAGTTTTCTTCTTCTTAAAGCCCTGTATTTTTATTATT
>JBBPCX010129000.1:0-19043 GCA_037974365.1 Hydrocynus forskahlii | reverse complement strand
ATATAAACCTGATTATTTATTCACATTATTTGAATTCTCACTATCTGTGACCATTTTACTATGAATGGATCAATAGAAATGATGAAGAATACAATCTAATAGCAGTAACCTTTATTATATTAAGACTTATGAATTCTGATGTAATATACACAATTCTGGACTCTGAAGCTACATCATTCTTAGTGGTTGGGTTTACATTCGGTGTAATGCCCTTAACACAGCAGATTAGGGTTCAGTTCCTGGCCTGGAAAAGCACACAATGCTACCCTTAGTAAGGGCTCATGGGCAACACTCTTACCACTACATTCGCCTACATCTGTAAAAACATAATGTATTTAAGCTATAATAGGCTCTGCATATGCGTGCCTGACAAATGGATAAATGTAACATTTTCCCCTTCCCCTAGAAATTTCACAAATGTGTTTCTGCATGTGGGCATCTGTGTGGATACATGGGATTATGCCGTTACTCGTGAGGATATATTTAGCAAATGAGCAACATCAGTGATTAAGAGAACCATGTAATCATCAGACCTGAAGCATTACCATGAGATTTATCTCTATTCATTTCAAAGTTATTTTCTGTGGTATAAATGTGCATTGGATGCTACTCTCTTTGCTTATGAGGACCGTCACCCAGCACTGGGCCAATGTCAAGCAATGACAATGACAGAGCAACGACTTAAGAATGGTGCTACCATCTTCATTTCGGTGGTCATGGCAACAGCCAAGCTGTGATGCTCTGCAAACATGCATGAGCAGGGGCATAAAAGAAAAGAGATGAGGAAAAAAGAAATGCTTTAAGTGTCCTTAAACAGTCACTAAAAAAAGAATCAATATATATGAAAGAACTGTCATTAAAAAAAGAATCCGTGAAATAAAGAAATAGAGACCGAGACTGAAAACATGGTTGAAATTGTCTGATCTCTAGGACGAGCCACATACAGATAACCTTCCGAACCCCTCCACACTGACCATCATAACTACAAAAGCACATTTCAGACATAATATATAATGATGGATGATTGACTATATTTGAGTGTAATTGTTTTTGGCTAAACAATCATATTCATGAGCTCCGGGTGAGGGTGATCATTCATACGAGGTGCTAAGACAGGGTCAGGACAGAAACGGGCCATACAGTCATGACTTTAAGAGCAAATCTGAACGAATGAAATCTGGGCCTTTGGGTATGAACCTCTGCTGTCATGCAAACACACATCATGTAAAAGGCTCATTAAATGTACAAGCCCACAGTGACTGACACAGCATCAGTGCTGGGACTAAATCGTTGGGGTAAATAAAAATCACAGAAGGACTAGCTCTACCAAATTACTCGGATTAATTGTTTTTTACAATGCCTTCTATTAAAATGTAAGAAAGTTTGTTTCCGTAGTCTGTAAACTGCCGTTTTAGAGATAAGAGATTAACAATCCCTGGCAAATTCAAAGTTCAGTAGTAGCGTGAGCAAAAACTGACCATTTGTTTAGTTTAATGATTAATAACATGGGGATTTAACTTGAGTAGGCTTATTGTGAATTGCCTACAACATTTCTATTCATCTAGAAAAAAGCTGCAGTAAGTTTAGCATTAAGTAGTGACCACGAGAAGGTCACAAGGAAGTTTCTTTTTTCATGGGTGCAGAACTAAATGCAGAGGCAAGAACCACAGTGGTTCTGATAACTGTGGCCTTTTCCCCACCTGTTATGCACCAAGCACAAGCATGATGCAGTTATACAAGGTTGTGCAATTTTGCTGCTTGCCACCTACATACAAACAGAAAATCAGATTGACAGGAAATTTGAGTTTCCATTGAGCACGAGTGATCATTATGCTGAAGGCAGGAGCAGTGTTGCTAACTGCATGGCTCATAACACATTTACATAAGATGTAATGTCTAGAATATTAATGAAATCTACTGTTGTGTTGATTGGTGGGAGATGAACAGACTACATCTCAATACATCAGAAGCAGCTATATTTCTCCACTTACCCTCACTAAAAACGTAAAAATGGACTGAAACTTTTTGTCAACTTTGTGTCTTGCTTGACTGCATAAAATATTTGGTGCCCCTGAAAAAACACTTGAAAAAGTTGAGGAGGATGTTTTGGATACTTTCATCCATACCTTCTTGCATTCTTAAACTTTAGACTACTTTTTATATGTTTACATGCTTCTAATTTCTCCTCTATTTTAAAGCTTTCCTCACTTTATTTATTTGTCTTTTTTGTTTGTTAATGTATTTATTCATTTAAATAAGCATGTTTTATTGATAAATGAATGTGATTATTGGAGTGAATCACGCCTTCTTCAGTTATTTTCAGGCTTCAGTCACACTGCTAGTGTTAAATTCTTCTTCTGCATTGACTCAGTGTACCATGGGCTCTTTGAAAATGCGTATTTAATTCAAGACACACAAAACAGACACTGTAACCGGATCAGTTTGCATGTTTTTCCGTGGATTTTGTCATATATGCATATTTTTGAATCAGGACCTTCAGCAGAAACGACTGTTTGTGGGTGTCATATGCTAATTATAGCAGTAATAGGTCACGGTCATTAACAGCAAAGTGTGTCACAGTCAAGAGTGTAGATATTACATTTCCTGTGTATAGAAACGTGAACTGAAGTGTGCAAACTGACCAAGCGCAGTAGATGAAGTGCAACAGATGAGAGCGAGGAGTTTGGCTGAGACCATAGTTTGGTCAGAATGTGTGAGGGTCCACCAGGCAGATCTGTTCAGCAGTCTGACTGCCCGTGGGAACAGGCTGCCCATGCATCTGGAGGACTTGGCCTGGGTGCTCCATAGCCTTCGTGCAGATGGAAGGGGTTTGCGCAGTCCGCATGAGGGTTAAGAATCCTTGCTAGCAAGACGACTTGAATGGATGTCATTTAAATGAAACTATGCAATGCAGAATCTTATTTAAGCCTGAAGTATATCTGGATGAAAGTCAAACAGTATGACCTGTAAATATGCTCAAGCATAAGTAAAAAAGAAATGCTGAGCAGAAAACATGTTGTGTGTCATAACAGCGGCGGGCGATGTGTGGGAACATTTTTAAAAGAAATGGGAGAAAATCTCATGGCATTTGAGATTTGTAAGAAGTCAGGCTGTCACTATCAGTTACATTTGTGATCAGTCAATCTATGATTAATCAGATAGTAACATATTTATACCAGCAAACATACTGCACATGTTTGAAATGTGTAACTTATAAGAGATCAAGAGATTCTCGTGGGACAGATTCCCTTGCTTCGGGTGATACTTACAAAAGCGATTTGAATATATAAAACTCCCCTGGTGGAGAATTCTCAGACCGCTGAACATGCCTGTGGATTCCCAGTATCATAGAAATGGCAAAGTAATCTGTAATTGATTTATTCATTTATTTTGATCAAGTAACTGTAACAGCCCTAGTAACAAATACGTCGAAGGTCCACACAAAAACATAAAAGTAAATGTTTTCTTTTTGAGAATGTAACTGATAAAGAGTATTCTGTGCTTGACTAAAGTAAAAATCGTTTAAAATAACACGTATGCAATCCACCAATGAACTTGACCCACTAATTCACTGAGCAGTCTTCAGTATTCAGTAGTCTGAAGGAGGTCAGCTCCCATGCCAGACAGTGATGCTACAGGCCACGATGATCTCTATGACACCTCTCTTGGTGAGGATGACTCTGACTATTTCAGCTCACCTCAGTTTCCTTAGGAAGAATCTGTTTTGTTTTGTTTTTTTCATTAAAGATTATGGTAATGTGTTAGAACAACTTGCTGATGTCTCTACAGACTGTGTGCCAAAATCCTGGCCAACCTGTTTTCATCTGATGCTGATTAATGGCCCCCTAGTGGCCATTTGAGCAGTAGGCTTGGCTGGTGCTCCGTTCCCGTGGAGAAGTCTACACAACTTTATCTGTTCTGCATAAAAAACAGGCCAAGCAAGCCTGATTTGAATTATTTATATTCCGTCTTATTTAAGCAGGAGTGTCTTTTGAAACCACCAGGACAGCGCTGGGTGGCTTGTAGAGACCACACAACAACCATCGCCAATCATTCTACAAACAGGGTGGTTCGTTTAGTGAAATGTAAATGAAACGCAGGGAGGCAGATTGAGACTGTGTTCAGTGAGTGGAAGATTAAAACGGCAAAGTCAGTGGGGAACGTCTGCAGGAAAAAAAAAACCTGCAGAAAGAAACATTAGGAAGTCATAACAAATGGGCCGGGATTTTTACACCACGTTCTCTGAGCAGCGTTTATCTGTGTAGCTCTTGTCCTTTTTTCCTGATGCAGCTATTTAAAGCTCCCGTCTCTTTTAAACTCATAAAACGCTACAAAAATGGAACAAACAAACAGCCTGTATACGTGTGTAATCTGCACAGGCTTTATGTCCTCAGAAGGATAAGCTTTCAAGCTGGATTTAGGTTTTTGTTAAAGGAATACTTTGGTAAAAATCAAAGTTAACCCCAGTGTAGTGGATCAGTGTCTGCTTCTGCAGTTTTGCTTTGGATCTTCAAAGCTAACGTAGCTAACAAGTACTGGAAGCGAATGGACACCAGTTACGGGCAAATGTTGCATAACTTCACAGCAGTAGCATCTGAAATATGTGATACAGTGTCAGAAACTACATAAGCAAGACTATTAGAGATTATTCAACAACTCTACACTATTTGAGACAAATGTGTAATGACTTGGGCATGCACAAACCCCATTTCCCAAAAAAGTCGGGACCCCTTCCAAAAAGGCATCGATTTCTAAATGTGTTCATGTTTACCAAATAAAAGTATGTTTGCCAGTGAAAACACTGAACATATTTTCTTTATCTTTTTTTCCTTTTGTCTGTTAAATAAAGGTGAATTACCAAGTTACAGATTTTAGTTGGTATTGCGTTTTTAGAAAGTGTCCCATCTTTTTTGGAAACGGGGATTTGTAGTTTGGATGAGGCTACTAGGCTTCTTTTATTTGCTAGCCACACCATAGGAGTGCGACAAAACACTTTTGCACGATTGGATTCAGTTCATGATACTGAGGTCACAATTCAATTTTCTCCCAATGCTTAGAATTAAATTTGAATTTTAAAAAAAATAGCTGTGGCACAATTTACTAATGAATCTGGATCTGGAAGGCGGGGGGAGGATGAGGCATGACATGTTTGTGCTGGACAGGGTTGTTGATTGGCTCTGGCTGAACACAACAAACAATGCTGTTACACCAAATATTATAACAGAATGCTTGTTCTCCTCAGTACACAAGTCCATGATCACATCGCATTTTTGCATTGCAATATCTTCATTTTTCAGTGCATTGTTACATTAGCCTCATTGCTGCACTGCAGAACTAAAGAAGCAGACTTCAGACACCAAACATGTCCTGGCTAATTAACTTCATTTTTAAAAACCACACTATTAGTCAAATAAAACTGTGGGAGGAGGTAGAAGCAAATACGCTTGGATTGTTGGTGCAGTGAAAATGTAGTGGTAGGAGGGGATTCCCTACTTAGAAATCGGTTTAGTATAAAATATACACCCTGAGGCCACTTTATTAGAAACACTTCTTTTGTAGCTCCATCTTGCTGGCATACAGTTAGAGACTGTAGCCCATCTGGTGCTGCACAGTTTGTGTTAGTCATCACCTCAATCAGTTCCTGACCATAGAACTGCTCTTGGCTCTTAAGCAGTGGACAACACGCAATCTAGTGGTGACAATGTAAAACAACACAGCAACATTGTTATGCACGATACACTCCTACTCACACCACACTTTACCATGCCACAACCGTGTAAGTGCTGAAAATGGTCCACCACCCCTGGTCAGCGGTGAGAAACTGGCCTAGTTTCGTTTTAACTGGCAAACATAAGCGTGTTAAAAAAAGCAATTAGCTGGTGAGAAAAACCAGTGGTTTAAATACAGAGTTTTAGAAAAAGACAAAAGCAGACAGGCCTGTGATTTGAAACTGTAATTTGCGGCTGGTGTTTAAATAGCCTGGAACCACTAGCGGGGGAGGGTTTGAGGGAGAATTAGCAAGGAAAGCCTGTTCGTTTTATTATACCACACACAGGCCCTGTTCAGAGCGATAAGAACAAGGTGACTAAACTGGATTTAATTTAAAGTTAATAGGAGGTATGTGGGGATTCACTTTCTCTTCAGAATGGGGGTGAGAAATGCTCCTTTAATAGCACATATGTTGTAGTTACTAGCTAGCCAAGCACATATGCAATCAGCATTTTATCAATATGCATAGACTAGGATAACCAAATTAGAAACAAATGTATTTCATAGGAAGATTTCTAGACTTCATTAGCCTTCATTACATTACACAGCATCTTACAATTGAAATCCATGTGAGGCATGAGGATTTAATAAACGATTGCTAGTTGTGGTGCTACTTGCATGAATGTATAGTATCCGGTGGTGGCGTACTGGCCGAGCAGGTCCTGGGTTTGTTTCCCAATTGAAGAGCAAATTTCCAAAACTCACTCAGTCCATTTTTTGTGATTTTTAGGCAACACTACTATTGGCATATTTTTACTTCACCTCTTTATGTGCAATAGTATAACCGACCAAAACTCACTTAGTCCACTCGCACAGTCGCGAGTGGGATTTACTTACCTAGTTCTCCCAGGCGGTAGATCATCAACAAAAAAGTTTTGGAAATTTGCTCTTCAATTGGGACGGCCAGAGTCCTTTCTGTGAGATTGCATGTTCTCTCTGTGTCTAAGTGGGTTTCCAGTGGCGGCTCTGGATTCCTATGGTTCAAAGATCTGTCCAGCAGGAGAATTGCCTCTAGGTGTGAGTGTGTTTGTTCGTGTGTTTCTGCCCTGTGATGAACTGGCGACTTGTCCACAGCGTTTTGTCCAATGACTGCTGGGACCTGCTGGTTAGGATAAGTGGCTCACTGGTTCAAAGTCAGCAAATTGTCCCTGAATATTGAAAAAGGATCGAATATACTTTTCATACCCAGTGCCAGTCAGCATGTTTCATTCTTCTAAATTTCTTGGTACACTCATTAAAGACAAACCATGACATTATCTGAGCCAGTGCTTTCAAAATAACACCAGAGCTCTACATGTAGTAAAGAAACACTTAAAATGGTCATTTAAGCAAACTATTACACAAGTTCTTTCCTCTATTTCAGAACCTTATCATATAGTGTTAAATTGATCACTTCCACATATGTCATTTTTTCCACTTTACTCACAACCTCCTACTGCAGTGCTTAAGAAGCACATAATGATCTTCAGTTTGCCAGATTTACTAAGTTCTGTTGTAGCCTATAACTTGAGAAGTTTTAAACCTGAAGTTGTTTTTTTACCCTAGGCACTTTCTGCTCATTATCTAAATTCAATGTCAACACTTTTACTGGCAAATGGCTCTAGGCTGCTGACACCAGAGGGCAGTGTTTGGCTACGTTCTATTCACTCCTTTCCACTGCTCAGGTTCTCAGGTGCCTCTTCAGCTGACTGCTTTGAGATCAGTGGCCTTAACCTAACCTCAGCATTTGTGTGTGGGCAGCAAAGAAAGAATTTCATTGCACAGAGAGATGTAATATCTACTGTACATATGAAAATAAATGTTTTGAATCTTGAATCTCTTGAATCTAATCCATTTTAAGCCACTTAAAATTGTCTACAGATCAACACGACAATGTCTAAGGCGTATTCTCTAGCTACTGCTGTTTAAATTTAAAAAGCGTATTCAGAGGCAGCATGTAGTTCTAGGTTTTTGGCAGACTCGTGGCTGTATTTGATACAATGTTGCCCCTGGCGTCAGCTATGGTATGTTGTTGTGCGTTCTCACATACGCCGTTTGCTTCAGGTCCTTCAGTTTTCCTTTAGAATTCAGTGGTGTAAGATGAATTCATTATGAAATCAATGATGTCAAGCCACCCTGACCCAGATGCATCAAAACAAGCCCAAACCATGACACTGCCACCAGGATATTTCACAGACGGGATAACATTCTGATACTTGACTGCAGTGGTCATGTGCATGTGATCGCTAGCGAAGTAGTGGTGCACGTACTGTACAGTTTACACTGAACTCCTGCAGTGCTCGAATGTAAATACCGATGTTACCCCTGTATAGACTACACTGTAATTCATGCACGGGCGTTTTCTTTGGTATAAACAGGTATTACAGTAATAAACTAATTTAATTTACAGTAATAAAAATACAGGGCTTTAAGAAGAACAAAATGAAAAACACGAGAACACTCGAGACGCTCCACGGGGGAAATTCTGGACTGCAGCGTCACAGGGCAGCAGCCAATCAGCAGCAAGGAGAAATAACTAGCGTTCGTGAATTGGCTTCTTTCAAACCTCCTGCCTCTGAGTACAGCTGACTGTGAGGTCCGGGCCTCTTGCGCCATGCCCCCTCGTCCTCGTGCTGGTTGTTTATGTTTAGGGCGGCGCTGAGCAGCCGAGGTTCATTCGGTTCAGGTGCCTGACTGCCCTGGCGGCTGCTGATCCACGTGAAAGTGTGGGGGGGTTACTGTATGCACAAGCAGCATTGCCCGTTTTGGGGAGCAGTGGTTGTCTCCTTGCAACCCTGCTATGCACACCTTTGTTGTTCAGTGTTCTCCTGATTGTGGACTCATGACCATTAACTTAAGCAAATGTAAGAGAGGCCTGGATTTCTTTCTGCCCTCACTGACACATTTGGTTCTTGGAGTGATCTTTGTTGTTCAGCCACTGTTGGGAAGGGTAACAAAGGTCTTGAATTTCCTCTATTAGTACACAATCTGTCGGACTGGATTGGTGTAGCCCAAACTGCTTAGGGAATTTTAAGACCTTTTCCATCCTGTTGAGCATCAAGAGCTATTTTTCTGAGGTCCTTGTTGTGAAGAGCAGACTTTGATAGGTCCTTGTTCTTCATATAAACAGGCCGCCCACTGACTCCTGATCGTCATCCTACTGACTAAAAACCCCTGACTCAAATTTCACCTTTAAATGGACTCCTAGTCCTAGAAGTTCCCATACTTTTCCACTCACAGATAATAATATTGGATAATTTTCCTCAAAAAGAAATGATCAAGCATAATATAGCTCCGGAAAAAATAAGAGACTACTACACTTTATTTTTAAATCAGCATCTCTATGAGTATCCGTCCACGCCAGTGTCTGTTAGATTCCTACACAAGCACCTCATTCTGCTTAATGTGGTACTGATTAGTGATCACCTGAAGCAAATCTTTTTTAATGAAGAAAAGTATAAAAAGCACTGCTGTAATCAACACTCTCCTCTTGCAAAGTGACCAGCTCGATGGCCAAACACTACTAGAAGACTGTCAAAGGTATTACTAACATTTTCTTTAAGAGTGAACAAGAGATTTGTTTTCTTTGAATTATTCAAGTTCTGTGAACACTGTAGCATTTCTCTTATTTTGCATTTCCTTTCAATTGTGCTTTAAAGGACAATATTTTTATTTAGAAATTAGGAGAAATGTTGTCTTCAGTTCATTACTTGGACCTATAAAAGATAAAACCTGGGAAACTGAACATTTTTGCGGTGGTCTCTTAATTTTTTCCAAAGCTGTGCTTTTGTCTCAGTTGTTTTATTGGGAACCCTTTATCTACTTTTACAACTTCCATGAAAATCTGATGATGATGAGGTCATATTAATGCAAAAATATCGAACATTCTGGGAGGCTCATGAACTTTTACATAGCAGCTTACATGAAGTACATCAAGTTTATTTATCCAAACAAATGTATTTATTTAAAATAAAAACTAGATGGGCCATTTAGTCTTCATAAAAAGGCTAAATCATTTTTGGGCTTGCTGTGAACATCTGTAATGAGATCCTGAGCTGTATAACATAGTCCTGCTCATGTGCTAGACCTCTTCAGCTGACTGACCAGAGATCAGTTTCCAAACTCATTTTGAACCACTTAAAATTACACACTGGGCTGAGAACTTAGTCCTGCTGACCACAAACCACAAAAGCTCGGAACAACCACTGCCACGTGCACACAGACAGACAGACAGACAATTTTGATACTGGGCTAATAACTCAAACTTACTTGTACGACTCATATAGGTTATTATTATAGATGGACCAATCACACACATTTTCTCCCGTTATCAATCCCATTACCTAAACTCAACATATCAGTGAGTAATGATATCAGTACTGATCAAATTCTAGTGCTCTTGTTGATCTTCTTCTATTCAGAATCTGTACACTTCAGCGTGTAGAACTGCTGAGAACCATTCCTCTATGTGTAAAGAACCAGCTTAGAACTACACATCCGTTCCCCTCTTTCTCCAGAAAAATCCTTTCCTCCCAAACTTTCACTCTTCTTCCATCTCCTGATGTTACCACCCTCTTCCTTTTTTCTTTCTTCTCTGACTAGACCATCTATAATTATGTACACAAGAGGCTGTTTCTTGGTTTCCTTGTTTCCCGTTATGGCTTATGATTATGTACTCTATATCTTGTTGTTTTTCTTGTTTGAAAAGCCTTTCTGTTATGATTTGTATTATTTTTGACTTGTGAGAATGCCTCATGTTTTCCATTTCAGTTCTGTTACAGTATTGTCATGGTGTCTTTCTCTTTCTGCCTTATACTGTATTATTGTTCATCTTAGTGGCCTATATGTTCTTGTGAACTGAATGTATGTTGTGTATTCTATATTGCTATGTTGTATACATGTTAAAGAAAAGAAACAAACGTGTAATAAATCAAGTCTATACTGGACAATGTCTGTATAACAACCCTGACCAAGAAACAGTTCTAAAGGTGGACTAGTCTATCTGTTTAATAAGGTCAGTACAGAAGCTGATACTCATCCAGTATAACCAATCAAGTATGTAGTCAGTCCATTATATAAGACCAGTGCTAAGTTACAATATTGGTGATGTAGCAAAATAAACCTTTAAGTCAAAATCACTATTTATAACATATGGGTACAACAAAGAAATGCTTTATATATGTGTACAGTGACCGTTAGGAGAAGTTAATAGTATGTGCAGAAGGTATTTTGCAGCAGTATGGCGTGATTTGTTGTTGAAGGAGAGGCAGAGTGGTTACCATGGCCCTTTAATGGACATCCCCTGGACCAACAGGAAGTGTGTAGGTGGAGTAATTACTGAGTGTGCTTATATGCTCGACAGTGAGGTGGAAATGTGCTTCAGTGTGTCACCTTGACTGAAGGGTGAGGACAAGCGAGGGAGAAAACAGTGTGTGAATGGTGACCTGGTCCAATGAGAGGAAACAGATCATTAGTAACAAACAGAATGGAACAGAATAGAATAGAATAGAATAGAATAGAATAGAAAGGGAAAACTAGAATAAAATACAATATTTGTAGTATTTTATCACATTAACATTAAGCAACAGAACAGCTGAGGGAAGTGTCTGATTTAAGAAATAACTAGAATTTCTACAGAATAAAGAAAAAAAATGAAGGGGCTTCTTTGCTTTATGTTTTAAAAAAGTAATAGCACACTCACAAAGTCTGAGATGATCAATTGTGTCCAAATCACTGCCATGACGTTATTCAATTCAAATATCAAGCAGTGTAAACAAAAACTTGTTTGCTTTTTTGGGGAAAAAGGCAGATCGTCATAACTTTGTTAATTAGTCAATTAGCTTATTGTCTAGAAAGTGTTACTTTCTGATACTGCAAATGCATTTAGAGTTTAATTATTGTTCAATACATTTTGGAATTATTGATTATGTATAGCCACACAGTATAGGAAACACCCCACTCACACACATAGCTATACTGTTTGTTTATTATTTTTTTTTATTTTTCGCATAATCTTCACCACAAATATAGTCATTAATAGTAATGTATTTATAACTTGATTTAGGACGATGGCAGTTTTTACATTTTGATGTTAGTTGATATTTCCGCGTGCACATGCTCTTAACAAGAACGCAGCGCACGCGCGCTCCCGTACAGACGCACAAATGGGCGCGGGCACGCGCACTGGGGCACGTGGGCGCGCGCTGCCGTGCTGTGGAGCAGGAAGGAGAGAGGAGAGAGAGAAGAGAGAGAGAGCAGCTGTTTGATGGGCGCGCGAGAGGAGAGGCGCTCAGAGAGTGTGGAGCGCAGGAGCGTGTTTTTGGAGCGCGTGTGTGTTTCTGGAGGACGAAGAAGCAGGACGTTCTCGGATTAATCTGCGAGACTCTGATTCAGACATCCAGGGCGTGTATGTGAGAGAGAGGGCGAGCGTGTGAGTGTGTATGAGTGTGTGAAGGGCCGTGCATGCTGAGATCGTGAGTGTGAGTGTGTGAGGGAGTGTGTGAGGATGGGCTGCACGCTGAGCACCGAGGACAAGGCGGCGGTGGAGCGCAGCAAGATGATCGACAGGAACCTGCGGGACGACGGAGAGAAAGCAGCGCGAGAGGTGAAACTACTGCTACTGGGTAAGAGACAGAGTGTGTGTGTGAGTGTGAGAGAGAGAGAGAGAGAGAGAGAGAGAGAGAGTGAGAGAGTGTGTGTGAGAGAGAGAATGTATGTGTGTTTGTGTGTGTGTGTGTGTGTGTGTGTGTGTGTGTGAGAGAGAGATTGTGAGTGTGTGTGTGTGTGAGAGAGCGAGAGAGAGAGTGTATGTGAGAGAGATAGTGTGTGTGTGTGTGTGTGTGTGTGAGAGAGAGAGAGAGAGAAAGAGAGAGAGAGAGAGAGAAAATGTGTGTGTGTGTGTGTGTGTGTGTGTGTGTGTGTGTGTGAAAGAGAGAGAGAGGTATAAGTAGCGCTGGATGTGGAGGGGGATTATGATCCGGAGCTTCAGGAGCGATCAGATGCACACAGGGCAATAAAAAACAGGATGTGTTATAATTCACACTGGAGGAGGCTGCAGTAATACAGACCAGAGGGGTGTGTGAGGAGCTTTAATACAGCCTGGACAAGCAATAGGCCACGTATGAGGTAAACAGAATGCAGGGCAGTAGACCAGACTGGGTGAAAAATAACAGACTGGGCAATAGGGCTCAAACAACTGGCCAGTAACCCACTCATGGGCAACAGAACACAAAGGATCAATACAACAGGCTCATTGGTTATTAATACAGACTTAAAGGTTTGCACAGACTGGAGGAGCAACAGAACACACAGGGCCAATAAAACAGACTGAGTGGGTGATAGTACAGACTGGGGGCAGTAATTATACAGACTGGGGGCAGTAATAATACAGACTGGAGGAGCAATAGAACACACACAGGGGAGATGGAATACATATGGGCAATAGAACGGATGGAAAGAGGTGGAAAAACACAGACTGGAACAGGGGGTGGGGTAATAACAGACAGAAAAGTAAGTTGATAATGAAGACTGGCTGGGCAGTAGAACACACAATGGTGGGTAATAACAGTGAGTAGAAAGGGGGTGTTAATATGGATTGGAAGGGACAGGACAGACTGGAACAGACAGGGTGGGTAATAATACAGACTGGAAATGGTGAGCTTTGGATGATCCGGAGCTTGAAGGGAAATAGAACACTCACAGAGGCCGCAGAACACTGAGTGGGTAATCATATGGACTGGTGGGGCAGTAGAATACACTCACAGGAGCAATAAGAGACCCTGAGTAAGGAATAATACAGACTGGAATGTTCTGTAATAGTAGTACACGCTGGAAAATGGAGGATAATCAGAAGAGAGAAGTGGCGGCGGCTTCATTCAAGGCTGGTGGGACAATAGAACAGTCTGAGTGGGTAATACAGAGTGAAAAAGTGAGAGGGTTAATAATACATACTGGCAAAGAACACACACAAGGGCAGCAGAGAACTCAGAGAGGCAGAATCATACTGGTAGTGTACAGTTGCAAACACACCCACACACACACACACACACTCTCTCAGCACTCGCCCCTCTCTCACTCACTACTCTCTGTCTCACATAAACACACTTTATCTGTGTGACTCTCTAACACACATACATTTACAGCTGATCGCCCACTTCACCACAGTCTCACCCTCTCTCTGCCTCTCACACTCTTTCTCTCTTTCTCTCTCTCTCATTCTCACACAGGCACACTTGAGCACTAGTGGATCCACCACTCCATTCATTGCCATTTCTGCCCTGTTCATTGCTGTCTTTGTCATTGGCCGTTGAGAACTTAGAAGACAAACAGAATGGTGATCTGGGGCGAAAACAAAATGAGAAAATGAAAATCATGTATCCTGAACAAAAGCAGCGTCTCCCCCCCAAAGCCTCAGTGAGTCAACATGGTTGAGAACAAACACCACCCAAACAGATGGCAGCTAGATGCCTGCAAAAAAGCCTACAGGTTTCCCCTCTTACACTACCACAGCAGCTACGGCTTGCTCAAGAGGAAATAGCCTCACTTTCACCGTTAAATGAGACATTTAAATAGATGGAAGTGCTGTTCTAAATGTGTTGGTGAGCTCATGTTTTGGGTCTCTATTTGTTGCTTTCTTAAAGCAAAAACGTTGCAATTAGCACGCCTAGCAGTTGGATTAGAAGGTCTTCTATTACACAGATCTTTACTCTAGCTGCTGTTTTATCAGTTTAAATGAGTCGTTTGACTAATGGAAACCTAAACCCTGCTAGTTAGTGTTGCTAGCTATTAACCCTGCTAGCTATTATCTATAAACATGGACAAGAGTACACGTACATTTCCATCTTTATGAAGGATGCTGCTTTTCAGCCCTGCAACATTCTTTTGCATGCGTGTAAAGATAACGGTATATGACGTGGTCAGAAAATACTGAGATTACCTAACAACAATGGGGTTTGAGGCGAGTGTGAGACGTTGCTTGACATGCTGGTGGATGCACTTTTAGCTTTAACGGAGGCAGAAGCACAAAGAAAACCATATTTTCTAAACCACTGTTTCTAATTTTCTATTGTTCTGTTTGGACATACAGCGCATTACATGCATGTCTATTTAATATTTTAATTTTTAAACAATGTCATTTACGAGTCTAAATTTTCAGTATTTTTGTTTTTTAATCAAAATAAGTGTCTTTTTTGGCCAATTGCAGTGCCTCGCTAGTTGAATGTGATCATGTATGACGACATCAAAGGATGAAAAATAAACAGATTTATAAGTATCAGAATCAGAACATTTTATTATATTTATATATAATGTGTTGCTCCATGGGCAATGAAGATGTAAAACCGTCATTTTAATTTACGTTTTCTTCGAGTAGATCTCTCTTCATCTCAGTATTTCATCTGATGGTGGAACTTGATAGTGAAGCTAGGCCCTAGCATTGCACTTAGCTGGTGTAGTTGTTGATTATGGTAATAGCAATGTAACAATAAAGGAACTGTATGTGTTTGTGTGGGCTGGGGTGGGGAGGGGCGTCTTGTAATTACTCGAATGAAGTAGAATGAAGTAAGCTGTCATGATCAGTTATGTGGGACATCACGCTTGTTAGCTCCACCATTTCTATCTGACTGTTCTTTAGTTACATTTTAAAGGGGATATATTATGCAAAACTCACTTTTTGCATCCTTTTGTATTTCCATTTGTGTCTCTACTGCTCCTATAAACACTCCAAGTGCGAAAAAAAACATCCATCCGTTTTCTGTGTGTCAGTTGAAAGTCAGGCATAATATGCTTCTATGAACCGTTTGGATGGCTCCTATTTCCTGACATCAGGATGAGGAAATTTGCATAGAACCACCCCTCACCTGTCGAGCCCTCACCCACTAGATTAGTTGAAGATCCGCCATTTTTGTCTGCTGGTTTTACAAGCATGTGCATAAGACGCCGAGCGCTATGGCTACAGACAAAGGGAAGTCACACCTGAAGTGTTGTGTAGTTGGCTGCAAAGAACAACACAAATACCTACACTTTCTCCCATACAGGGCCTCTGTTTTCTGCCATTTTCACCTGTGTTAAACGCGCAGTGTTAGCATGGGATGGGTGGGGTGTGGCCAGCAACAGCTTATTTGCATAAAAGTGACAGAGCCCTTAAACGGCTCATTTTGAAAGGGACTGAAACTGTCAAGAATAGAGCTAGCGAGATCTCTTTATGTGAGAGTGATTTTGTCCAAAGAACTTCATGAACATGTTTTGTATAGCCCCTAGACCTATTATAACTTGTTTAAAAGAAGGTGTAATATGTCCCCTTTAAAACTGGATTGACAGCAATGATTAGTTTCTCACTCAGTATCTACGGGACTGATTAAAGCTCCACCACCTTCTACTGGTAGAGGCATAGTGACATGTCTGTAATCTACTGCTGTCTCCTCTTCACTGAAAAGAGGTGCATTTTAGAGACAAATGAAAATGTTCTTGACCTCACTGCACCTTCATCTGACATGACTGTCGGCCAGAAGTCTTGGTTACAGAGACACGTCTTTTTTTTGTCCCTCTGTCTGTCTCTGTCTCTATCTCTGTCTCTGACTATCTTTCTCTCAGTCGCACACACACAGACACAGACACACACACTAGCCTGCTCAAATTACTCAATCGAAAGATAACAGGGACAGAGAAAAGAAGTGAACAACTGTAGGATGATCTACGTAGTAACACACACACACACACACACACAGACACAACATTCAAATTAAATGTAGAGCACCATTGTGTTGTCATGAGCCACACACACGTACATGTGGTTGGGACTATAGCAGTGCTAAATAAAAGGGTGAGACTATATTAGCTCTAAAAGAGAGCATGTGAGACTGTAGCAACATGAAAGAAATTATATGAGACTGTAACATCTCTTCAAGACAGTGTGAGACTGTAGCAGCTTAAAAGAGTGTGTGAGAGAAGGTAGCATCTCTAAAAGACAGGGTTTGAGTCTGTAGCAACTCTTAGATAATGTGTGCGAGACTGTAGTAGCTCTAAAAGGAAGTGCATGAGACAGTAGCAGTGCTACTGTGTGAGACCCCTATTCCGCTCTGTCATTCATTCATGTTTCGGTGTGCCAATGATTTTGATGCGCTGAAAGTTGCTGCTGTGTCAACTAAATGACTTTGTTGGATAAAAAATGAAATGAAATTCTCCAAATGTAGGCTTTGAGCAGTTATTTCACTTAACTGTAGAAGCCAAAGTGTATATAATACTAATATATCAGATTATTGGTGTATCTGAAGCACAGGTTGCTGCTGGTCAGCGTGAGAAAGGCTGTGTGGATTAGACAGTTGGTTCTCCGTTCAGGGCTGTTTGTGGGGGTTTGTGGGTGTGTAAGCTCGCTGGGCCTAATGTTGCAGCACTAATGTCCCTGACTCTGAAATTGTGAGGCTTTTTGAGCTGAAACACAGGCTCTAAACACAGCCTGTCCTTGTTTAGAGATATGCTAACCTGGAATCCGTAGAATTGATCAACCTTTAAAGTGACAGTTTGACCAGAAATCAAATTTACAGTTTTCCTTCTCATCCTAAATGTCAGACTTCAGACCTGTTTGCTGTCAGAAGTTTGCCTCTGGGTAATGTAGCTAAAAAGTAGTAGAAGAGTAGACCCACCGCTTAGCATAGTGCAGACTGCCTCATGCTTCAAAGCTGTGAAAAGATCTATATTTGAGTAGTTCAAATTTCCTTACTGTGCTGGTGATAGGAACCAGGGGTTGTGATGTCTACAATGCAAATATGGCAATTAAATGTACTCTTTAAAATTTCCAGTGATTGTAAAAGTTTTTTTATGTATGTTGTATATTTTATAGAATGGTGTGTGTGTGTGTGTGTGTGTGTGGGTGTGTCCTGTGGTAGGCTGGTGCCCCGCCCAGAGTGAGCCCCTGCCTTGTTCCCATAGACCCCAGGATAGGCTCTGTGTACCTGGGACGCTAGAAAGGATTAAGTGGTTATAGAAAATGAATGAATGAATGAATGAATATTGATAAGGCTTAAATAGTAGTCAGGTCAAAAGAGTAAGTTTTCCTTGGGTCTGTTTTGCCATAAAATTCTCTGTACACTAAAAATGTGAAACACTGACTTTCATCACATTTATTATGACCACAGGTTCCTGGGAATTTATATTATTTTTGTTTAAAAGCAACAAATGTTCATCCAACACAGTTAAAAAGACTTTATTAGAAAAAAAACCCAAGACACTTAACCTGAAAATGAACACTCCTTTCCACCATGAAAGTCCACTGTGGCCCAAAACGTCAACTCAGACTTCTGTGCAACAATCTCTCAGGCAGCATATTTGTAATTGTTCTGTGTAATAGCTTTCTGTGGTGTCGCTCTTAGAAGTATTAAACATTCAAGACGTCAGGTTTTGCTCCTGCTAGAATCGGGACGTTTCTCTAGAACAAAGCATTTCACGTCCAGACACTCTGTCCTGGTGTTGGGTGTCAGTGAGATAGAGAGGGAGAGAACATCGTGAATGAATGTTTGAATTTGAACACAAATGAGGTCTGTAAGAGTGTGTGTGTGTGTGTGTGTGTGTGTGTGTGTGTGTGTGTGTGTGTGTGTGTGTGTGGGTGTTTAAGTCCTGCCCTCTTGTCCCTACAGAGGGCCTTTGATGTTGGCTGCCTGATATCAGCAGAGTGAACGGGCGGACACAGATTCTTGCAAATTGGCCTCTGAAAACGACATACACACACACACACACACACACACACATATGTGCACACCCACCCACCCCCCACCCCCCCACACACACACGCACACACATGCGCACATACAGCACAGCACTGGTGCTGTATTGCTGGAGGGACAAGTGGAGGGCGTCGCAGCTACTCAGTTACTGCAGGTGTACTCTTTGAGGTTGTGCGTGTGTGTTTTTGTGTGTGTGTGTGTGTGTGTGCCTACTTGCAATTCAAGTTACTGCTTTACATTTGTCCTCAGCAGTGGTGCTTTTTCCATGAAACAAAAATTATATCCTTTCAGTTAGGATAGTTTTTAGGTAATCTGGAATTTCATGACAGTGAAATAAGAATTCAGGAAATTGTTGTTATTACAGATATTATTGTACGCTGTTTTACTCTCTAAATGTTCTTCTAGTTCTTCTAGCTGTTCTTTTGACAGCGATGTAACGCGGATTTTGGTGTGAGACGAAACGCACCTAAGTCACTTACCTATCCTAAAACCAATCCTAATACATAAAAACACAACTAAGCCACAGAAAAAGAAAAAGGAAAACTCCCTCACTCATACGCCGCGTTACTGCGTATTCTT
>JBBPCX010128981.1:0-19044 GCA_037974365.1 Hydrocynus forskahlii | reverse complement strand
TTTACCCTCAGAACTCAGAGTGTATCAGTAAACTCTGATTTCAGTAAATATAAACAGTGTAAAACAGTCTAGAACCGCTATTTGTTTTCCTACATGCATGTCGTTTGCTGCTCTTTCTCACGGCACATGCTGAAATTTCTCCTGGATTCAAAAACCACAGTAGTGGTTATTATTACGTTTAACATTTTTTGGGTTCTTTGGGTCTACGTGACACAGGAACACCAAACAAAGCTTAGTTTGTCTGACACCTCCTATCTGTTGCACTTCTGATATAGATCTGTGCCACTCGCATTCTAAGCTTTAAAAATCAGGTTTAAACTTCCATTTAGGTCACACGTTGTCATGAGTGTTCCATTTGCAACGGCAGCATACGGTCTAAACAGAGCCTCAAACACACAGTTCACCAGAATAACACTCTATAATCTCTCTGTTTAAATTCTCTGGACCATGTGCACACAGGTGAGAAGATGCAAAGCAGGCAGCGATGCAGCGATGCGGTCCATATCATCACTTCACTCATTCTCAGTGGCTCAGTGGCCACCTTAAGCATTAGCTAACATTTCTGTTGCTTAGTAACAAGAGACTTGTCAGTGTACTTCCAGCTGATGTAATGCTTTACTTTGTTCATTAATTAGAAGGGCACTGTGGGAGATTGGCATGCCCGGGGTGTCACTAGGCCCGGGTGTCGGAGGCTACAGCCCTGAGTGCTTCGAGAATAGCCTCAGATCAAGTCCTGTGTCCCTTCGATCACTGTGATGCTTAAATCTAAATTGAAACTACTCCTCGCAAAATAATTACATTTCTACCCCCCATCAATAACGTTATTACGTCTACCCACCTCCCCCATCAGCAAAGTTATGTCTTACCCTTCCTCCATCAATAAAATCATGTCTAACCCTGCCCCCGTCTACATAATCACGTCTCACCCATCCTGCACCCCTGTCAACAAAATTATTATCTGTACCACATATCAACAAATCCACTACATCTCAACCCCCCATCCACAATCCGGCTGAAGGTTTAACACATTTTAAAGGAATGTGGTTTGTAATGTATTAAAACTGCAGCTACTTTAGCTAATGTACTTTTGTATTCTTCTGTTATTTCTGTAGTATCAAACCTGAAACCGCTGTAACCAAACTGCCAGACAGAATGGTTTTATTTGGTTTCTACATTAAGGTGGGCGGTTTTCATTTGTTTGTTTGTTTTGTTTTTTCTCAGGCTAGTCGAGTTGGAAGCATTTTGACGGGCACATCTAGTCCCTGTCGTTCGTTTGAACCCTTATAGCTGGTGAAGTGGTTTAATGCATTTCAAGATTCTGCTTAATAAAATCCCTCGGCTGGACTGACCTGAATAGTTAAGGTCTGTTTTCACGTTTGCCTGATGAAGACCACAACAGTCAAAGCATTGCAATAATTAACAATCTTTGCTTTAACAGGGAGCAAATATTTCAGTATTTCTATTTGTGTCCCAACGGTCCCTCCTTTTTGGATGTCCTGGAATATGTCAAGGAACATGTCATAGTTTATTCATCCTGCTTATTATAAAGAAAAGAGAAGCAAGATTCCTCTGGCTTATCTTGGAGGTAGATGTTTTGAAATTGTTGATGATGCTCAGTCTTAGATTAGTCACCACCAGCCTTTGTTGCGTTGTACCCACCGAGGGACTCCCCGCTCATCTCCAGGCACCGGCAGTCCCATATTCGGATGGATCAGATGAAAGATACGGCAGCACATTTTCCAAATGCAGATTGCATCTGTTATGTATGCCAGATTTATTTATATTTCACATTTAAAACCAAAGTGCTCTATAATTAATGAATCAAGTTTGTCCCACCATCTGTTCTCCACTTACAGCAGTCTGAATACAAATCCACCCAGCATTCAATCAGCAAAACACATTCAACAGTTCCTAAAAGCCCATCAATAAAAATGAGCTCAGATTAAAAACTTTAAACTGAGACACTGGTAGGCTGCTCCAGAGTCTTGGGGCACTTTTACTTGTAGGTCTTGCAGAACTGTCAGAAGAAATTGGCAAGATGACCACAGAAGATCCTGGAGGAGGTGAGAAATTTGCAATTTGCACTGAAACAACAGTATGTGTAAATATATATATATATATATATATATATTTATATATATGTATGTTATGGGTATTATGGGTATTGTGTTTTTTCTGATGCTCGGTAGTTGTAGACATTGAATAATTCACAGTAATATTGCACCAAAAATATTGCATGTTGTTGCAAGAGAAATATTGCACATGAAAGAACCATTGCACTTGTAGACTGAGCAGATAAACTGTGTCCACACATTTGAGCAGGTATTGAGTTTATTTAAGGCCAGTGGAAAAAACATCTCATCAATTTGTTATTTAACCTCTTTTTCATCTGCTCTGACCCACCTTGATTGCAAAAAGAGACATATGTAAGAATGCTGCTGACTGACTTCAGCGCAGCTTTTGACACAGTAATTCTAAACAAGCTGGTTTCCAGACTCCAGGCCCTCGTCCTCTCCAGGCCCTCGTCCTCTCCAGACCTCGGCCTCTCCAGACCTCGTCCTCTCCAGACCTCGTCCTCTCCAGACCTCGTCCTCTCCAGACCTCGTCCTCTCTAGACCTCGTCCTCTCCAGACCTCGTCCTCTCTAGACCTTGTCCTCTCCAGACCTCGTCCTCTCTAGACCTCGTCCTCTCTAGACCTCGTCCTCTCCAGACCTCGTCCTCTCTAGACCTCGTCCTCTCTGCTGGATGACAGGGGTTAGATTTTGATAATGCAGGTACTGTTACCTAGAAACCTACTGTTACCAATGATCTAGAAATTTGTATCTATATCTAAACATAAAAATACTGCTCGTGGCCTAGTGGTATAGGGAGCTGCCCCTGTGATCAGAGGAGCGTGAGTTTGAATCTCAGGACTGCTAGTGGCACCACTGAGGTTCCCTTGAGCAAGGTACCGTCCCCACACACCGCACACTGCTATTTCGTGCTGTTCACACTGTGTGTTGTGCTGTGCTGTGTTCATATACAACACTTTACTCTTTAAATACAAGGATGAGGTATCATGGTACTTTTTGAGTATCGGTTTACCTTGCAACACTAGTCTCTTACTGAATCAATACCAAACATGATGTGTTCCATGTTTTTGAGCCAGGACTCGCAGCAGAGAAACAGAACAGTCAATGTGTGTTCCAAACACCAACAGGGGTTTTATTTGATTTTTTTTTCCTGTTTTGAATTATTTCTAGGGACAATTCAGTAGTCACTGGATATTAGTAGGGATGTGTCTCTACCATCCCTACCAAATTCTGCAGCCTAATTCTTGAGTGTCCAGGTATCTTGAGGACCTGTCATAGATGTGCCAACACCAGGTTGGTTCTACTTTCTGAAGACACATTCGAGAAAATAAACCTCAGTCATGACCTGCTTGTCACTGTGTGCTGTGTAGTGAGAACATACTCGCCTACTTCTTCTCCACACTGTACACCAGATGAACCGTGAGCCCACTTGAGAAGCCATCTGTGGAACCCAGTGCGTCACTGGCTGCCCACTGCTTCACTTGGTGAATGGGTTAAATGCAGAGAAAGAATTTCACATTGTTCGCACTGGTTGCTGTGGTGACAAAGATGGCCATGTTGCATTTTCTTTCTGAGGAAAGAAAATAAACCTCAGCCATGACCTGCTTGTCACCGTCTACTCCCCTATTGTATCTTCAAATCGACACCAGATCTACCACCAGATGAACTTGAGAAGATCTATGGAACCCACTGTATATGCCAGACAACCACCATCTCCGAAGACTTGACACCCATCCTGCCACCACCTCTCCTGCCCTCTAGAAGATGCTTCAGATGTCTTGGTACTCATACTGCCGAAGTGAAGAACAGTTTCTGCCTCAGCCTCCTTAATCAAGAGACCAGCAAACCATCCTAGGCCAACTCCTCTGTATAACACACACCATACACACCAGGGCTGCAACCCATAACACAGTCATTTCACTTGACTGGACACTGATTCAGCCATGCTAAGCCCATGCATACTGCACATATATTGACTCTGTGAACTCCAGTGTGTACGGAATTACATACTGATGCACATTACCATTCCTACACACCTCTGTTTGCAGATGTATACTACCCTACTGTGTCATTTACTTGTCACCATATGCACTTTGTTGTACTCATCATTGTTTACATAATCACATATAAAATGTACCCTGAGCTTATTGTCTATTGTATTGTGTATGCATGCAGCCACATTTATCGTGTTCTCATTGTTCTCACTTGTACAGTGACAATAAAAGTATCGTATCTTTTCTCTGTTAATAAGGTGATTTCTCATCGCTATTGTTTCATGTATTTGATATGTAAAGGACATTGATAGATCTTCATGTTTGCCACCCAGACTACTTTCTTGAACCAGAAAACACATGAATATGTGGAAACATGTTAGCTCACAGAAAACTCTGATTTTAAACACTAATGTGTTTTGCTGTGCGTAACTTAAACCAGTTTGAGGCAAGACGTTACAGGTGAATAAAAATACAATAATTGTTACAAGGAATCTTTAATTGCTGGTTAAAATCATCAGTTGATTGCTGATATTCTTACAAATATGCGAAGATCTGCAAAAACATCACATTTCAGTATGTAAATACAACATTATCTACTGATATTTGCATGAACTAGCTTTTATAGAAAGTCTAGTCTGTGGATGATATTAGAATTAAGATGTTTATTTAATTGTGAAGACACTTCAGAGACAGAATTATTAAAATCTCTCTTTTAATTTATTGTTTAATCAAGAAAACACTACACTGGTATTATAAAATGTTTTTTATGTCATTGTGGAGAACAAAATAAATAAACAACTCTGAACAAACATCTGTCATTTTTATTAGACAGAATAAAATGTCAAACAGAATATAATCCAGTCAAGATTGCTGGAGTGAAGGACTTACACATAACCAATCACATCTGGAGTTAATAAATGGGTGGAATTTCAGGGATAATGTCAAACTAGGCCTTGTAGAAGTTACACTGCAGTATTATCTTAGTGCTAAGGTGACATTAGAAATTCCATAGGGGTACTAAGAGTATATCTGGAGATTGTTCCAATGTTGTTTTCATTTACCTATAATATTTGAACTCAATCCTAAAATTTTTCACTTGTAACAAAAAGCACCAGATTTTCTAAGAAGCTCCTAGGGCACATGGGAGAATCAAACCAAATAGCCTCCAATTTACTTTCAATTAGTTGTAGGAGACTGATAGTTATCCAGTTGTTTAATATTCAGAACACACTCACTGAGCCTATATTCAGAACACTAATTCCGAGGGAAGGAACAGCTGTATAACATCTGCATAACGATGAAGTTAAAGTGTGCTCACTCACATGATTTGTCTCAGCAATGTCTGTTCAGAAACCCACCCCACATACATTTATACCAGTTGGGACAGACCTTCCAAACAGTTGCACCAGTCAGCCTAAAAGGAGCAGACCGTAAAATTGCTTGTAATTCCGGATGTGACAGACTCCCCAAGCAGTCGTATTATCTTCAGTCCACACAAGTTCTACGGCCTGGTTATATCCTGGGGATGTGTGGGGTCATTCCCAAGGAGTCTGAAGTCTTATGAGCACCTGTAAGTTGTCATGGATTATGAGAACAGGTGAAGCTATAAATTTAGTCAAGGAACTGAAAATTGCCAACAAACTTCGGGAGAAGATCCTCACCCACTTGGGGACACCTGACTGCCGGGCGCCTGGCATGGAGAACTCGCCCCAGACCAAACAGATCGAAAGTGTCAGCCGTGCTCTGAAGGCTGTTATTACCTCCTACTTCAGAGCCAATCATCAGCGAGCGGCAGGCCGAGTTCAGGTTGGTCATTAACTCCATTTGGCAAGAAAGCAACCAGTTTTCTCTCGCTGAAATAGCTCTGGGATGAAAACTCAAGAACATCTTTCACACTTGGCTGCCACTGAGTGCAACTCCCCCCACACCAGAGGGCCTATTAAGAACTAAAATGGTCAAAAGATGGGACGTGTCGGGTAATGGACAGTGTGTAAAGTGGAAGAATTAACAACCGTGCGCGTGGTTGCCAATGGGCAGCCTTGTGCAAGTTAACCTTTTAGGCATGAAGCAAAAAGTGGCTGGAAGAGTGTGCTGGTGAGATCAGGTTGTTGTGTGTTTATCTTGAAATATAAAGAATATGGTCCAGCACAGCCAAAATTCATACATTTTTAATTCATACATTTTTTATTTAGTTTGTCTTGCAAATTGCCTGTTTGATCAAGCAAATCCATGACAAGGGCTGAGCTCACACGATTTAGAAAAGATTCAGTAGATATATACAACAATAAAGGAATTCTCTGTTTGCTAATGGAACAGAAAATGAGTTTAACTCATAGATTTCAGACTGTATTAGTAATATCTGATTTCAGTAAATCGGTGTAAATCAGTCTAGAACCGGTGCTTGGTCTTTCTCTCGGCACTCCGCCGCTCGGCTGCTCTCCAGAGCCCCTCCCTCTGCGGGTTTCCCCACCCACTTGTGGGCGGAGACTATCTTGAAAGTTCTCCCAGGTTCAAAGATCTTGTGTTTGTTTCCATTTGTTTCTAGGACCTAAAATAAAAGAAATTTGTTCAATTTTGTTCTTTATGGGCATTTACACCAGTAGTACCTCAGTAGTGGTTTTTATTATTATTACATGGTTTTTAAATTACAGTAACTTGACATATGAACACCAAACAAAGCTCAGCAAGATGTCTGACACCTCTAGCATCAACACAAACGCGGGGAACTTCCAGCTGCTTGGCTGTATGACAACACTTTACCATTTGTTGCATTTTCAGCATGAATCCATGGCATTCTTGTTCTAAACATTCAACAAATTTTGAGAATGTATTAAATATCTGCCCCCAAAAATGACCTGCGTCTTCAGGACGTTGTAAACTGAATACTCTTAAAGAGTGCAATGTTCTGCATGCAGAATAAATGCATTCCTGGTGTATTAAAATTAGTGGTCTTATAGATACACAGTCAGTCAGACGTCGGTCCTTACAGGTCAAAGCAGTGCAGATTTGAGTGTTCAGCTTCATTTAGCACACCTGGTTCAGCTCATCACCGAATTGGAAAAACCTTCATTAATTAAATTTGGATCATTACATGTGGGAAAATGAGGATTTTCGCCGAGTCATGGCCCAGATCGAACCCAGTTTGACACGTCTAATGTAAAGCAGCTTAGTCTGCCCTGAGAGTATTCTGTTTTACACTCCAGCACAGTAGGAGGCGCTGTACACTTCCATAGTGAGTTTCTGAGCCCCTAGTGAATCCACCAGTTGAAAAATTAAGTTGAAAGAGAAATCTATGAGTTTTTAGTGGATATTTTAGGAACTTAATTCATCATTCATCAGTCTGTCACCCATCAATTCATTTTGCTTCTCTGGTGAACCAAAATGTGGTTGTGGATCACCAAGCATGGAGGTGGCTGGATCATCTTCATGCAGGGAATGTGACTGTTCAGATCTACAGCCAGGTAAGATTTACTGATCAGATGTGAATTCAGGTCATTAGTCAAAGTCAACGTAAAATTATTGTCATCTCAGCTATTTGCCTGTACACAGTGAGACGAGTATAAATAGACACACTCACATATATAAATAATAAATGCAAGCTCTAAACTAGAAGTAATAAAGTGCAATTTAGTACAAGGGTCAATTTTTTAACATGCAAAAAAATGGTGCAAATGTTTCATGAGCAATCAGGTGCAAAGAATGCTGGAATGTAGCCGTTTGCTTTATATGTGCAAAGATCAGCCACAGTATAAATATGCAGTAGGTCTATGAAAAAAACTCACTATTCAAGTACAAATGTAACATTAATGTGTTTTGTACATGTACCTTCATCGGCATCATAAACGAGTAATGTGAAGTGCACAGGTGGAAATCTGAGTCAGCTCACAGTACAGGTGTGTGTGCGTGTGTGTGTGTGTGTGTGCTGGAGGGAGTTGGGGGCAGATGTGTACTGATGAGTCTGATGGCTTGTGGGAAAAAGAATTATGTTATTTGGATGATTGAAGGTCTTCCTGTTTTTGTGTAGTAGCAGAGGATCTGTCATGTATATCCTGTCTTTCCTGTCTATTATATTTTACAGCAAGCCTAGATCTGAAAAACATGATGAATGAGACCTGAATGAGACCTATTACTCAGACCTGATATATTTGCCATGGAACTTCAGATATGTGCTTGTAAGCCCCATATCTAGCTCTGAAACTGTCAGATCTGTGCCACATTGGGCCAAAAACTAAGATTTGAGTGACCTGGTGATGTGACTGTGGCCTTATTTAGCTTTGTAAGTTATATATACTGCAACAGATGCATTTCTGTAGTCTTTTGCAAAACATTAACACACTGTAGTTACTGTGTATAGTTAATGTATTTTGCAAAGAGTTCTGGACACTGATGTCTATTCCTAACAGTTTACTTTATTTTTGCAGTTCTTTATAAACTATTCCACAATTCCCCTAAAGCTCTAAAAACATTAAATGAGAAAACCAAGGACATGTCTCTGCTCGGCCGGGCTGCAGATCGAGTGTCTGTAGCGTGAAGCCCCCACAGGTTACTGGCTTTTGGGCTTTGATGAAAGGGCAGCAGTTCCTCTGTAGTGAGTGAACATCACCAGCGCTTCTGTACTTCTGTCCTTCTATAATTCTGATCACGTATCAACTTTGCTGTGTTTTCATACTTTTTCTGTAGCTGTGAAAACATGTCCAGATAAACAAGAACATACTGTGATAAACAAGAACATACTGTGTGTTTACAGCAGTAAATGTGATTTTAAAGATACACTAAAATGTCTCATAGTGTTATACTGTAAATTTACCACACACACACACACACACACACACAGAGTACTGTGCAACAGCAGGGTGGTGCGGTAACAACCCAACTGTATATACAGTACTATGCAAAAAATCTTGAGCCACTCCTCATTTTTCATATTTTACCTCAAAAGAGCCAAACTTTCTTATATTTCTGATGTTGTCTCATTTCCAGTCCAGTCCCTGAACCTGGCCAGTTTCAGAGGAATGTTTTTGTTTGTTAAAACACACAGTGACCTACATATGAATCATTCAAGCAGGACAAAAACCATCTAACTGAAGTCCTGAACCAGTGAAGAAACAGGAGCAGATGGTTCCAGATGATCAGGCGGTGATCAGTATACTGGTGGTGCTGAATGCTGAGTGGCTGGAACCCCTTTATCTAGGCTCCTTGTATCTTTAGACATTTTGCAGCCTGTCACAGTAAAACATTTGTTCCCATTTTTTTAATTTAATCTAGTCAGTATGCCAAAGATAAGACAGATCGACAGACAGAAAATAGTATTTTTGCATCATCAAGGAGATTTGGGCTGTGATTTATGTTCTAAGAGGGCAGAGCTGTGACCTGTGGTCTAATCAAGGCTGATAGGTAAGACAGAGCCGGCTTTGACTTTAAGTTTTAAATCTAATGGAGGACCACAGGAACCCAGTGAACATTCTGTAGTAGTGGAGAAGTGGGAGAGGTTTGGTGTATTGAAGCCCAGTTGTGCATTCTAGATCATCTGTAGAGGTCTGGTGGTCTTCAAAAGAAGATTTGCCAGGAGTCTTTAGATGAAAGGTGAAAAGTATGAAAGTATCTGAGTACTGTCAGTGGTGAGGAATGGATCAATCTCACGACGATAGAACGAGATTCGGGAGAGGTTATCAATATGAGATGAAATAAGACATCCTCATATATACATGTATAAATGTGTGTGTGTGTGTATATATATATATATATATATATATATATATATATATATATACGTATATGTATGTATATATATACACTATGTGTGTGTATGTATTTTTTTACATTGCCTGTTAGGGTGTTTTTGTGTTGTTTGTGAATTTTAAGCATCTTTTTTAGTCACTTTAATACTGTTCCAGTGGCATATATAACGCCTACACAGGATGCGATGGCTCCAATCCGGTCCTTTCCCACGCTTAAGGCCATTAAACTTATTTTCAAATGCACAAACCCATCTAATGACACCCCATGTCTGGGCTTAGATGAGCTATTAGGTCTCATCTCTGTATATTCACAGCCCTCTGGTCTTACTGGCTTAGTGGGCTTCAGAACAGAGCACGGCTCCCCGGTGCCCAATTACCTTCTGAAAACCAAATGTCTTCCAGCACCTTATTCCCACCTGTTTCACAGCAATTACTGTAACAAGGCCTGGCAGAATGTCAAAGGACAGCAAAAAAGGCAAGTGCTTTTTTTCACCCTTACCTTTTCATGGGCGCATGCAGCTCGTGATTGAAGCTGAAGCAGAAACGTCCAGGGGTTTAGTTACAGCTGGCCAAGCCTAAGTGTTAAATTATTCAATAGTGAAATAAAATTTCTGTATTTGTTTGTTTTTTTTTTTTTTAAAGATGTTTTCATCCATTTTTAGCTGTCCTTTACGGACAAGAGGTTTAATTTGTTAGTGCTATGTACTGTCAGCTGTGTCTTGAGGCCTTTCCTTTAGATAATCCTAATATTTGTTATCTGAAGGTCAGTTTCTATGGTTCACCCTCTTTTATATTCTCTGTGCACTCTGAAAACAGTTTTTTGATGTTACCTTAAGAAATGCATCCCAATCTTTCAAACAGTTCACCACCGTGATTTAAAATGCAAAATCTGCATTGGTGAACTTACACAAGGACGAAAGAATGGGGCACATTCAGCAGCTGCACAGTCCAACTACCTGCCCAACTGAGGAAATTAAAAATTGATTTTTATGGAGAGTGGCCGTAAAGAAACTTAGGGGAAGGGGGGCCAAATGTTCTTTCACTAAAATAAAGTTGGTTGGACTTACCTCTTTTGGAACACCCACATCTGACCATCTTTCACAAGATTATGGTTTGGGTGTATGTTCAAATACACCAACTTTGATCAGCTAGGCCCCAGGTGAAGCACTGTCACTTGGAGTTCACCCCAATAAACCTTCCTGCTCTAGTCACTTTACCTGTACATGAAGTCTAGCCCTTGGATGAAGAGGACCTTTCAGTGTAGAAGTGTATAAGCACTTCATTTCATAATCAGTGTTAACCAACCTTCAACTTGCAGCTCTTTAGAAGGCATAGCATCAAAATGCCTGTTTTTTCAAAACCAACAATTGATTTTCTGGACTCTAGGATGTAAAACTATTTATGAATATATAATTGTGGACACAGCTTCATTACTTTACTCCTGTTCCATACTTATTAGTCAGCTAAAAGCCACACAGCTGACAAAAAAGGTAATTTAGTTGTAAATTATATTTCATCCACCATTTTTTCATATGATCGTTATTTATCCAAATTAGGGCCAACGTATCTACTTCAAATTTGCTGTTCATTACTGTTTTTATTAAAGCCAAGTAAAGTGTATTTACTCTTTAAGAGTGCTTTCACGCCTACTTTGTTTGGGCTTTCAAACTTTTCAGTCTGTTCTGAACCAAAATAGTAGGTGTAAAGGTGCCTTGGACCAAGGACCAAAATTTGGTTCAGCCAAAAGAAGTGATTTTGGTCTGAATCAAACTGAACAGTGGTTTGCTTCGTTTGCAGTGTGAACATGTTTTTGAATGGTTCAGAAAATTGTATATAAATGTAAACATGGAGTTGTATTGTAGAGAAGACCCCACACGCCAGCAGTCCAGTGGTCACCTGGTCTAGAATAAATAAAATAGGAATGATAATGCTGATGGGCGCATGTGCTTAGAATACTTGGTTTTACTTTTGTGTGGATGAGGCACTGAGGGCCAACTGGGGAAAAAATAATACATAAGAAAAATCGAGTATGTGAAGTTTCATGCACTTCACCCTCCAACTTTATCCTTTTTGTGTGTCAAGTGTTCTGAAAACACAACACAGACCAATTACAGGAAGTTGAGGCAGGCGGTCATTACTCATTAAACAACAGAACAAGAAGAAGAAGAAGAAAAAGAAGAGGAAGTGGAAGAGAAGGTCGCACAGGAAGAGGAAGAGATATAACACTGAACTGCAATTTGGTCTGACAAAGTAATCAAACGTCATCTTGGAAAAAAACACATTGAAATTCCAAAAACAAACAACATTATTTTGTGAGAGAATGAGAGAGAGAATATAATGGCGGTGGAATATGACCAGAAGATAATAAAACTGCAGAAGTGGGATATAAAGGTATTCACAGGTATGCAATGCATTCAGAGAAAGCGATGCATCAACAAATGAAAGAGTTTTCCTTTTTTACCCGCCAACTTGACAACACGGCTGAATCAGACAGACAGCCGTCTACAATCCAGTCAATGTCAATGTCCAGTACAGTCCAGTCCATGACACTTTAGTGAACTTGAAAGATTGAAAGCAAAACTAACAAAATGTATCCAATTTTTATCCAATCTAACAAAAACATGAACCCTGGTTTGGACCTTGGTCTGGACTTACAAGTGTGAAAAGCCCTAAATGACCATTTATGTCCCTTTAAAAAAATCTCTAAAGGAACTTTTCCACAGGTCTACAGGAACTGTGCTGTACCTAAACTGTACTATGCTGGTACTGAAGTTGCATCGGATTTTGGTGTTCCAGTTTATGTAAGTCCAGTAACGGAGTTTGTGACTCAATTCTCTCCACAGTTTATGGCCGGTCGTCCCAAAAGTGCGTCCATGGAGTCAAACCGGCGAAGAGCTTTTCTGTCAGAGCCGCTTTTGATATTGTGTTATTTTATTATTTATAGTCTTGTTTAAGTTTTTATTTTTTTCTCTGCATTCTTTATCCGTGTGATGAGAACCGAACCCAGAGAACTTGTTAGTGACGTCCTGGATCACCTTCACATTTCTCACAGAGTTACTGTGTAAAACTTGCTTTCCTGTCCATCTTGACTTCGACTGATTTGACTCAGTACTGAGGGAAAGGAGCTGTAGATGTGTGTAAACATGTAAAAAGTCCTGTAAGCGGTTAAAACCTGCACTACTTTGGCTCCACACACCATTTCCTCAAGGGGACAAATGAGAGGATGGACACACTTGGACATTAAAATCCAGAAACTCTTTTTTCGACACTGATGTGTAGATGAGAAAGCTGAGTTCTTTATTTGGAACATCGGAATGTTCACCATGGAAGGGGTTTTCCCAAAGGTCCATTTTCAGTGACCTGAAAATGACCCGTGTACATGTGGACAAGGGAAAGTTAACTTTCACTCTAAACCTTCCCATTCTGTCCTTTATTAATTCATTCATCAGTTAAAGAAGAGGAATCTATACTGGAGATCGATGGCACAGTGGATCCACTTCTGTTGGTAATAATGTGCATAGATCTTTCTAGGGAACATATATAAGACATTATTAAAAATTCCTGTAGAAGTAAATAACTGCTGTTTTGTATTTTTTTTTTTAATAAGGATGTTTTTACTTTTTAACATAATTTACCTCCCTGAAAACCTTTTATCTCTTACATTTGTCTCATAACTTGAGATACGTCTGACTGAGAACAAATATGTTTTTCATAGTTTTGTGTATCTATGAAGCCTTTTTTATGTAACTGATGATCACAGGTTTTTGTTTTCGTTTTTTTTTTTTTTCTGAAGTTAGGAACAAGAAAGCGAGATATCATGAAGTGCCTTGTTTTATTCATAAGGTATTCGTGCATCTTTAGGGTTTTTATCTGAAAACTCCAGAGATGCAATTAAACCGGAGAATAAGACGATACAATTGAGCCGTGATACAGAAATTTGTCGTGTAGCTGCTTTTCAGGAGAGAGAGAGAGAGACAGACAGACACGGAGAGAGAAAAACACAGAGAGAGGGAGAGAGAAAGAGAGAGAGAAAAAAACAGACAGACAGAGGGAGAAGAACTTAGAGAGAGAGGAAATCTACTCTATCTGCATGATAAGCAGGAGATACTTTTTATGACCATACCAGACACCAGTGTTTCTTCTATAAGGGCATAACTGGTGAATTTCGTTCCCCCTTTCTGCAGTAACATCCTCTGCTCTGACCGGGGGGTTATACCCCTCTGTCTAAGTAGCTGAAGTTTATTGTAATATTTGTTATTTATTATTTCATTTATTAGATTGACTTGTGAGTTTTAAACTCATTTTCAACCCCTTTCGAGGAGATTAGCTCCAACTTTATCAGGCTGAAACGTCAGGTGGGTGTGTCGTAAAGCCACGGGCAGTTTGTGTAGTGATTCATTTGAATCTTCTCAGGGAAATTAGACCTTAAACCGGTGTGTTGGTGCATCACAGACATGACTCAGTTAATGCTGAGACAGCACTTCACCAACAGCAGCACAACATAAACACATCAACTGTGGAACAAGTGTAAGTTATGACTAGAGATTGAGTGTGTAGGGAAACACTGTGAAAGTGAATACTGATGATATTATGTAGATTATACTGATTTAAAAAAAATAATGTCTGCTCCTTCCACCGAACAAATATAAATGAACGAGACAGTTTAAAGTGCCGGTGCAGAACATTACCTCTGTGGTGGAAAATCGGTTTCCTTTTCTGTTTCCTTGTTAAGCTGAAAAACATATACAGTCACATTGTTCACCAATGCCCACAGCTGACTGTGAAATATTATTGAAAGTTCTAAAACAGAACTGAGATTGTAAGGGGGCTGATGACTGGAGTTACTTGTTGACTAACTCGCGACTAGACTAGTCTTGTCCTTACCTGACTCGTATCCTACCTCCTAGGCCACCACCACCCCCCTTCAGTCCAAACTGTCCCTGGAGGTGTGTGAGCTTGGAAGGATGGATGGATGGATGATTTGCTGATCAACTTTTTTCATTAAATAAGAAAGGGGAAAACAAGCTGTTCTGGAGAATATGTGTGCAGTTTGGTTATGGCTGGACTGTAATCCTGACTGTGTAATTGCTGTGATTAAGCTCAAGAATCTGAGCTGTTTGAAAGAAATGATTCTGAGCGACATCATCTGACTCCATTCAAGACATTTCATATCACACAAATTCTACTCATAAAGCACACCATTCCATTTCTCTCTATTCTCTCAACTTTCTGATCACCTGGATTGAATAAAGTTTATCTTCAGCAATTAATGTAAATGAATTATGAAAGATGTGTGTCTTCTCAGTTTAAAGAGAGCAAGTAATGAAAGATTCTATGGTTAAATCACTTTTTCAGAATGGTCTCAGACACATATAGTGCCAGGCAAAAGTATGCAACCCCATCAAATGTTATCTTGATTACATATGACTTGCACAGATTGTTCCAATCAATATTTTTCTTGCAAACTGTCTCTTCAAGTGAGTCTTCAAGGTCAGAATTCATTGTTGGTCAGCACACTGAAAAATGCTGCCGTTTGGATGTGATTTTTTTTTCCTTTCTTCCTAATAGATTTACTCCAGGTTGGTCAGGTTGGTTGGATGACTTTTCTGGATGGCAATTTTCAAATGGTGCAACACATTTTTCAATTGGATTTTGACTTCTGGAACTTTTCTTATATTGTTGTCCAACCACTTTCTATGTTTGTCTTTCCTGCTGAAAGGTGACATTTCTCCCCAACTCTTTTTTTAAATTATTTGTTGCTTCTTATATTTTACAACCATCCATCTTTCAGTGATGCTAACATTCCCATTTTTCACTGTTGAGATGGTGGTTGCTGAGGAGAAAGCATGTGAAACATAGCGTTTTGAACTTTTTGTCCCAGTTGAAACCTTATTTTCAATTTTATCTGGGTCACAATGAGTTTTATTTTTGTCTTCATTAATGGTTTCTTTCTAACCACTATCTCATACAGGTCAATTGTGTATGGCACTCTTAATATCGTTGACTGGTGCACCTTCACTGAGCTCTGCAGCGTCTGGAGATTAAAGTGATCTTCGGCTTCTCTGTCACCTCCCTCACACTACATTTCTTTTTCTGATGCAGAGTTCTGAAGGACAGCCTTGTCTGAGCAGTGCCTTGGTGATATGATAATGCTTCTATTTCTTTGCAGTTGTCCAATAGTACTCACTGAGATTTACAAAACTTATAAATGTTGTTTTATTACTTGTTTATAAGGTAAGTTTTATTTTCTTTCTAGATAAGGGTGGTGAGTAGGTAGTGATGCTAAGGTTGATTGACAGCGATGATTGTTAGAAATGGCTGATAAGGATTGCAGGTAAAGATGTTTGTAGGAATGGTTGAAAGAGATGTGGGGGGGGGTGTTGTCAGTAAGTAAGAACGGTGGGGATTATTGGTTGGGATGGTGGGCATGATTGATAGGGATGGCTGTAATGTTTCTGGGGGATAGGTTTGTCTGTAAGTGTGAATGGTGGGGATGATTGGTAGGGATGTTGTGGATGATTGATAGGAATGGTGGGGATGATTGATAGGAATGGTGGGGATAATTGGTAGGGATGGTGGGAATGATTGGTAGGGATGGTGGGGATGATTGATAGGGATGGTGGGGATGATTGATAGGGATGGTGGGGATGATTGGTGGAGATGATTGATGGGGATGGTGGGGATGATTGGTAGGGATGGTGGGGATGATTGATAGGAATGGTGGGGATGATTGATAGGAATGGTGGGGATGATTGGTGGGGATGATTGATGGGGATGGTGGGGATGGTGGGGATGATTGATGGGGTGTTGGGAATGATTGGTAGGTAATAATGGTGGGGATGTTTGAAGGGGTGTTGGGGATGATTGGTAGCAATGCTAATAATGTTGGTATGGAGGGTAGGTATGTTGGTTGGTAGGGGTGATAGGGACAGACAGAAGCAATAAATTACCATCTTCATATAGCATGAGCTACAGGTTCAAATATTTGGTCCACCTTCCTGATAAATAATGTAAACAGAAAATAACCAGAAGTTGATCCTTTTGAAACCCTGTTTAAAAATTCTAGAAATTGAGAAAATATGATTACGATTTGCACCACAGTGGGTCTCTAATGAAACAAGAGCAGAAAAAATTGGTGAATAAATCATTCATAAAAACCTTTTCCATAATTTCTTATGTTTATTAAAATTCACAAGTTAACAGTCACCATAAATGAGTTTTCTGGTTCCTCAGTATATACTTTTTATGGCTCGCAGCCATGGGCATAAATAGGGGGTATGCAGCACCAGACAAAGGGCATTGAAAACATCATAATTAACATCATAATTACCTCATATTTTATTATGCATTACAGTATTAACACAATATTATACTACGACAATCAACTTCAAATGGAAGCACCAAAACTGGTTCATGACTGTGTCCCAAACTGCACTACAACATTTAATAGTGTGTAAAAATAATACACAACCAATAGAAAATCATTTTGTTATGTAGTATGTAAGTTATAGAAGTGTGGGGTTTGAGACCCAGCTCATGTGTACCATTATTAGCTTAGTGCTAACATGCAATTAGAAACCCCACTGGATGCTAGCATAAATTAGCATTACCATAGATGTATTTGTGTTTTGACATTTATGGCCCAAATGAAGGCCTAGGTCAGTCATGGTGCACTTTATTATCATTCTGTGAGAGTATTTCAGTAACAGCATCAGTGCTACCAAGTGAAATGTTGAACTTCTGGTGTACAAATACACCCCAATGCATCCATATATTGAACCTAAGCAATTATTATGCAGTTATTTTTCTCCAGTGCCGGATAAATTAGTGCCTGTTTCTATTTGCAGTTCCTAAATGGCCATTTTCAAGTCATTCTCGGTTGGAAAGCCACTTAAAACGTGTAACACAATCGTGCACGGCAGAATTTGAGCCAGCAGATATCGTTCCAAGGCATTCCAGTCCGAGGCAGAAACAGCAATTACATTAATGATTGGTGTTCGACGTCTGGCGCCGCCGTTCCTTATCTCTCCTCGGCACGATTGCTCAGCAAGGAGCCGCGTTCAGCCGCGCACTCCAAGTTCACGCCGGATTTGTTTAAAAGGAACAAAGAAAGAAAAGCTGATGAGGGCCACGAGCTGCTGCGTGGCAAAGAAACGATGCTTCTGCCAGACATGCAGCTTAACTGCACACAAACGCTCATACGATCTACACGGAGCCAATAATATCTTCATTATGAGCAGCTGAAGAAGGAATTTACTCAGTTCGTGTATCTTCTCATGCCCTGTTGAGAACAGATGTAGTTGTTTTGGTCTGGCATGGAGCAATCATCCGTATACAAAAGAGAACTTTATATGTTTCCTCACATGTTTTTTCATACTTTGTATGACTTTCCATGCACCTACTGGCTTTTTTTTTTTAACGGTTACAGACTGTAGCCCATCTGTTGCTGCAGAGTTTATTATGCTTGTCCCTCAGTGGAATGAGACCACCATAGGATAAAGCAGAGTCTGATATTTTTAGGTGTGGTCCAGGCTCACTGAAATAAATATATCCTGCAACTAATACCCTGGTTATGCTAAGGGCAAATAATTATCAAACAAACAAATAAATTAATTAATAAAAGGCAAGATGCCAAGAAGTTTTAAGTTTGAGAAAACAATGTTGTCGTAACCCTTTCATTCACATTTCCATGTGGTGATATTCAGAAAAGATGATAATTCCTTTGGTGCTTTTCTGAACTATACAGATTTTGGTTGGGGAAATGATTCTATTCTGTTCTTATTTCAGAATGTGAAGTGCTTGGTAGAAATGTTTAGGCTAGAGTTCAGCGAAGTATTGAGAGACTGTAATTCTGTAAACATTTCAGCTCTCAATGCTAATGAAAATATGCCCTGAAACAAACTCATTTCTGTTGAGTTTTGACATTTTTCAAGTGCAGTTTAAGAGAATGTTATGCATGCAATCTCCTGACAGGAATAAAATCATAATTTCTGCCTGCAGTGCATTGCCTTGAAAATTGAAAAATAAAACAGGGTGTGAATATGGTTAAGAACACAATCAGCTTCAGGCAGCCGTTTCACCAAGGCTGATGTTCACAAGGCTGTCAAAAGTAGGACTGATTTCTCTGCATTCATAAAGTTATAGAAACTGATTCTAGATCAGCACACACACCATCGTACATCTACACACCTTCACACACACCATCGTACATCTACACACCTTCACACACACCATCGTAC
>JBBPCX010128947.1:0-19047 GCA_037974365.1 Hydrocynus forskahlii | reverse complement strand
TATGTAAACACAAATACACTGTACCAGTCAACACTAGGCCATTAACAGACAAGACGTTTTGTCGATGCATCAACGTCAGAGGCGCAAGTCAACGACCCCTGAGAGAAGTTGACAAGTCGTGTGTTTTTTTTCCTCTCTCTGTGCGCACGCCTGTGTACGCAATGCAATCTCTGCCTCTGACTGGCTTACGCTGACATAACTTGAAAGGGCGGTAATGTTGGCGCAGGGAGGACTCCCCTCCATGCGCCAACGTTACAGCTCTTTTTATGAAGTGACTATAATAATTGGTTAAGTAAACAAGACCCCAACAAGACGAGAGACATGGCAGCAGAGGTGACAGACACACATCACATGTATGGAGATACTTCACTCTAGACCACACAAACAACAAAGTGACCTGCACAATCTGCAAGTCATTAAAGTACAATAAAAGTACTAGCGTTATGCACGGCCATCCGAAACGGAAGCCTCAGACTGATAAGAATTAACAGCAGATCACAACTGTTTCCACTTTCTGTTGTGCACTTAAATTTAGAGGAATTCAAGGTATTAGCCTGTTTTGTTTTGTTTAATTGTCATGCTGACTGTTAATGTTACAGAGAACTTTAATAAAAGTTGCTCATTGTTGGACACCTATGTTCCTCCACTGCATTTGTGTGATGACATCATCAAATGACCTGTCGACTTGACTTGGACTTTATCGACAGATAAGTTGATTCTGAAAAAATCTGAAGTCGTTATTGCTCTAGGACACACCTTATCATTCAATGATTTCCTTTGTTTTATTATTGGCTATATGATCAATTAATATTGAAAACATCACCTATTGCTCTGATGACAGCTTTGCACACTCTTGGCATTTTTTCAATCAGATTCATGAGTTATCCACTTGGAATGGTATTTCATTAAAGGGGACATATTATGCAAAACTCACTTTTTGCATCCTTTTGTATTTCCATTTGGGTCTCTACTGCTCCTGTAAACACTCGAAGCGGGAAAAAAAACAAACATCCATCCGTTTTCTGTGAGTCAATTGAAAGATTTTGGTGTCAGGAATCATATGCTTCTATGAGCCATTTGGATGGCTCCCTCATCCTGACATCAAGATGAGGAAATTTGCATAGAACCACCCCTCACCTGTCGAGCCCAAACCCACTGTCCCAATTCCAGTCTGCGGCCACTAGAGATCGCAATTGGACCAGGAGCTTGCCTCCTTCTACTCACAGCTGGCTAGAAGTTACCCCTGATTATGTCTGTCTGTCTGTAAAAAAACACTGGACAAGCTGTACATAAACATCAGGCGGGCTACAGGGCTAAACCCCTAGCACACCTTGGGCAGTCTGATCACACGTCCCTGCTTCTGATCCCTACATATACCCCCCTCAGGAAACAAGCTCCCACTACCACCCGTACTGTCAACACATGGCCCATGGATGCCTCCCAACAGCTGCATGACTGCTTCCAGAGAACTGACTGGGAGGTTTTCAGTCAACAGGATCTAGAAAATCACACTACTGGATGATGAGCGAGGTCCAAAGCCTGCTGAAAGCCAGGAATACTGCTTTCAGGTCAGGGGATGGGGCACTCTACAGTGCAAACAGAACCAATCTGAAGAGAGGCCAAAGCAGCGTACAGAAGGAAGATAGAGGACCACCTGAGGAGCAACAACACCAGTCAGATGTGGCAGAGTGTCCAGCACATCACCAGCTACAAATCCAGCACCTCCTCAGCCACTGTGGGTAACAGTTCTATGGCAGAGGAGCTGAACATCATCTTTGCCCACTTTGAGGCGACAACAGTAGCAGCACCACAGTCTCACGTCCACAAGCAGATCTGGGACTTCCATCACTCACCAGCAGCTGGATACTGGACTTTCTGTCAGGACACTCCCAGAGGGTCAGGCTGGGTCCCCACACCTCCACTGCTCTCAGCCTCAGCACCGGGTCACTGCAGGGGGGGGGTGCTCAGCCCGCTCCTCTACATCTTCTACACATATGACTGTGTCCCGTCACACCCCAGCAACAGGATCATTAAATTTGCGGATGACACAACGGTGGTCAGACTCATCTCAGGCAAGGAGGGCGAGCTTGCATTCAGGGATGAGGATCCTCAGAGAGGAAGGCACTCCACAGGGTCATCAGGTCGCAGAAAAAACCATTGGCTGCCCCCTCCCCAGCCTGGAAAAAATGTACACCTCCCGATGCCACAAAAAAGCAATAGACATTTTGCAGGACTCATAACACGCCAGCTTTTGCCATCAGGCAAAAGACACAGAACAATGAAAACCAGGACAAACCGCCTTAAAAACAGCTTTTATGCAAAAGCAATCATGAACCTGAACTCAAAATAGAACTCTTTGCCAACTCTCAAAATAGAACTGTGCAATATCTTCTCACAACCTGCAATAGACTGTAACCATCCAGTGCAATTTGTATTTTTGTATTTATTCACCAGAGCAATTTGTATATATTTCAAAGTACTACGCTTACTATTCGTTTTGTTATTTAATGCGTCTTATTTTATTCCTTTTACTCTATGCCTCACACTGTGTTGACTGCACCTTAAATTTCATTGTTCCAGCCTGTAGCAGTTGAAATCCTTGGAATGTGTGGTCTACAGCACTAGTACCACACAAGAGGTTTTCCAAAGCTGTCCCCAGCTTCCGGCTCAGGTTGAAGATGTGCACCCTTACCCCACACAGTTGATCCGCACAGGACTTGACAACCCTAGAACTCACGCCATCTGGACCTGCTGCCTTCCTAGCACTGATCCTGCTCAGTTTTCTCTTAACCTGGATGGCTGAAATAGACAGGCTGAAGCCGTGTGCTGGATGTGTGCTGGATGCTGTGGTTGGGGGGAGGAGCAGTGAGCAGAGAGTGTGGAAGTTGTGTGAAGTGTCTGAGGTGGAACAGAGGTGGGGGTGGGGGTGTCTTTAGCAGAGACTGCATCAGGGAGGTCTGTTTGGCCCAATTAGCCCACCTCACATCCCCCACCGGCAGAGAGTTCTGTTCGTTTCTCTGCCTGTAGTTGTCTTTCCCATCCCTGATCAGTGTTTTCAGGTCTCTCAGCACCCTTTTCAGCTCCTCCTTGTCTCCTGATTTGAAGGCCCAACTCTTCTACTTGAAAACGGCTTTGAGTTCTGGAGTAATCCAGGGTTTGTTGTTTGGGAAGCACTGCACAGTCCTGGTGGGTACAGTGTTTTCCACACAGAAACTGATGTACAGCAAACCCCCGACAATCACAGGGGTTATGTTCCAAGAGCACCTGCGTATAGTGAAAAAATACCTATTTTTATAGTGCAAATCCTAAATATGCCCCCAAATATGGACACTAATTTTATTTTAAACTCAGCTTAATACTTTTCTCTTGAATATAAAGGTAAATCCGTATTCATACTGTTTCACGCAGTGCTAGAATATGGGCTAGAATATAAAATACAGATGTTACCCCTATACATAGACTGTACTATAATTCATGCACATGCATTTTCTTTGGTCTGTCGTTTTTTGTTGTATAAACAGGGTTGTCACGGAATGAGCCGTGACACTTACGCAGCATGCAGAGCATAGGCAGCCATTGGCCGGCAATTTTAACATCTCAGCTGACCTGTCGCTGGTGAATTTTTTATTTCTAGGTCACTCTACTTTTTTATTTCTAGGTCACTCTACTCTACTGCCGGAAAAGGCCTACCGGCATGTATACATAACGAAAGTTTGTGCGATGTCATATTCAGAATATTTGCTCCATATTCATTGATATTTTCATCTCTCATTTGTATTAATTTAGGTCTAGCATCAATAAATGTAGACAAACACACTGGCTGTTATAACATACATGTTTATTGGTTTAAACTGTGGTTACATCTATGTTTACTCACCACCATTCAAAAACTCTGTTACTTCCTGGGTCTTGTGGGGAAACTGAGGGACTGCTGTAATCCAGGCTGTGGCACGTTCGGGTCTGGCTGCCGCCAGCACTAACAGCTAATCTCAGGTGTAAATAAAAGAGCCATGCAATAGGTCTCCAAACACAAGCAAAAAAGTAAAAAATACAAAACATAGATGGCCAAAAATAGCCCAAAACAGTAGTGCATGATGTTGGATTTAAGCAACTAGAACTTAAATGAACATGTAAAGAGAATAAAATAGAAAAATAAAGAAAGAAGCTCAGAAATAAGCAGAGCTGTTGTAACAGGCTGCCACTTGCTGGGGCGACAGAAGTGATTAGGACCAGTGACCCAAAGCCCAAGGAAGCACAATGCTACTGGCACCACTGAGGTACCCTTGCGCAAGGTACTGTTCACGGGCTCCCTAAAGCCCTGCTGGCGGCTACACATTGCTTCACTAGGTGAATGGGTTAAATGCAGAGACAGAATTTCACATTGTTCACACTGTGCGCTGTGCTGTGGTGTGTTCACATGTGACCATAAGGGGGCACTGATCAGAATTAGAAGCATACAGAAGATCACCATGCCATTCAAAATTAATTACTTGAGCATGGTCCCGTCCCCACACACTCCCCAGGCACTGTGTTCCCGGCTGCCCGCTGCTTCACTTGTGAATGGGTTAAATGCAGAGAAGAATTCCGTGCTGTTCTCGCTGTGTCCTGTGGTGTATTCACATATGACAAAATGGTAACCTTGAAACTTGAACCTAATGTCCTCTGCACCTTGCATTCAGCCAGAGGTGTAAACAATTGCAGAGTGAGTTTGGAGGTGGCTGGTGTAAGTGAACAGTATGAGCAGATGTAAAGTTACTGGTTGAGAGATGAGTCAAATATTTCAGGTATCTGTTCACACTTCTTCCCTCAGGACGAAGGTTCAGAAGTGTGAAATTTTGAACTTTCTGACTCAACAACTCCTTAACCACTGCCATCAGACTCCTTAACAGCTGACAGGAGTATAATTAATTTATAATTTGCACATTAAGCTTTTTGCACATTAAGCTCAATTTGCATTTTTCATGTAAAAACTCTAACTCTAAACCTCAGCATTTGTGTGGACAGCAAAGAAAGAATTTCATTGCACAAAGAAATGCGCTTCTACTGTACATATGACAAACGTTTTAAATCTTGAATTCTGTATGCAGCTGTGTCTCCACTGGATTCTAGGGAAGCTAAGGAGTGGCACACATCAGTTTGTTTTGATTAAAGCCAAAATGTGACACTTGCTGCAAAACTCATTAAGTTAACAACTGTCCATATACCTTAACTGTCTGGGTCTAGGTCTGTCTGTTTATAGTAAACAAGCTACCTTTCCTCCCCTCTCCTGGCATTTTGTAATTCAGTAACATCATGTCCCATCAAATCAGGTCATCAGCTACCTTGCCACACTTCCTGACATGCAACCATTTAGACTTATTCATGTAATACTGATGTGGATAATCCTGCAGTTAAGCGCTACCAAATTGTGTTACTTTTCACAATCATCTACATGCCAGAGAGTAAATAAAATATTCATGGCCTGTCTTAGGAGAAACTTTTGTGTACACTAATTCTGCTGGGTTGATGCAATTACACTGTATTTCAAAGTGTCAAAGTGAACTTTGTCATCTCAACCACATACAAGTATACAGAGACGAAATGGCAAAGCTGACAGTGCACATATAGTGCAACACATAAGACATTGTGAAACAAAACAGTGCAAATAAGAAGCATATTTATGTAGAACACTGAAAATAGATTACTCTGTAATGACTACGCTGTAAAGGTCTTTACTGTATTAACAGTAATGCACCAGCACATTTTCTCCAACAAAGCACAGTACAGTATGAGAGATAACATTTTGTCTCGATTAAAAATTTTTTTTAAATTATTTAGCTAATGAAACCGATGTAACCCCATTATCAAATAATCAGCCTTAGAAGCCAAAAGTGTTTGGTATAATACACAAAAAGAATCATACTAAATACCTGCTGATAAATGACAAGATTTCATTTCACTAGAAAAATATAGACATTCACTACCTGCTGGTCTTTACTTTGACCTCTTCCTTTGTCAACCTCTACCTGCTGCTGAAGCTGACTACATTATTGTATTTGGACAAGCTCTAAAGTGTCTTTGAGCGCACTCTATGACAGCAGTGCCTTTCAAATTATATTATGGCCATGGATGGTCCCATACTAACCCTCCTCTTTGAAAAGCAACCAAGACAACAGTGTTGATATTGCACTGCTGAGTACCGGACAGATGCTAAGGCCTCTAATGTGCTTTGAGGACAAAATACCTGGTGTCAGCAGCCCTCAATGTGATTGCTGGGCACCTCTAAAGGCAAGCATGTGGCTATATTGTGTTCCATTCAAGAAGCCACCGTTTCCATCCAATGGCATTTGGATTCCAGCAGAATTCAAAGGTGACTGATTGTGTATCAAACCATGTCGATGCCAACTCGGCTTCCTTCTGGAATTGAAGGTTGAAGTGATTGGGGTTGTGTTGACAAAAAAAAATAGCTAAATGCAGCAAACATGTTCGTATGAATACGTGTGTGTGTGTACATTAAAAGAAAATATCAGGATTCAACCAAAAGGACTGAAAAATGAGGATTCAATTGGAATGTGACAAATCGCCACACTCCCTCGACAGGATAAAATAACTCCTCCAAAGCACAAAACAGCCAATCTCACCACAACACACCAGTGTACCCTAGCTTGGTGGAGATTTAACGGAAGTTGTGAAAAAGGAAGCTGCGATTCTGTCTGAGTGAATACTGATTGCCCTGTTAAATAGCATAAAAAATCCCCAGTAAGTCTAGAACAATAAAAAAAGAGGAATATGGAACAAAAAACACTTCACATTTTGATGCCTCAATACTCCCCCACAGGCGAACAACAAGGGCTGTGATTGTTCACTGCCACAGGAGTCTTCTGCAGTTTATTCACGACCCAAATATCACAGACCACCTAACCATTTTCCTTACAATGTCAGCAGAAAAAAGAAACTACTGTAAAACACAGAGAACACAAACAGAATCAAGTAGGAAGACGCAGAGCATGTAAGGTGACTGTTAGGCCACTGGAAGCAAAAAAACCCTGAATTTCACACCCTTCTATTTAGCACTAATGGCTTTTCAACGTAAGGACATTAACAGTCAAATACATTTATATTTTAATAGCATAAGCAAGTTTGTAGGATTTAGGTCATAAGCACGTTTGTAGGATTTAGGTCTTAAACAGGGTACCAAATGACTTTGAAATGTTTTAGGAAAGACAAATGTTTGTCAGGGATGTATCAACTACAACTGATTTATTTCGATCTTCAAATCCACCCTACTCCCTGCACCGTTAATGTCCAGATCCAATAGAGCAGTGGTTCTCAAACCAGTCTTCAGGGACCCTTAAATTGTCCACATTCTTGCTCAATTTCAACACAGAAAAGTAACGTGGACTATTTGGTCCCTGAGGATCAGTTTGGAAAGCAGTGCCATAGAACTGAAATTTTCTGTTTTTTTTAAACAGAAATATGTCTCTTTTTCAAAGCCAAGTTCAGGGGTCTTTTTGGCTTTTAGGAATAAACATTTGAGACAATTCATGCACAAGATGTATGTACACCAGATGATACTCTCATGGCCCCTGTTACGGGAAGGAGGGCACAGAGGCAGGAGTGAACAAACCCCAAATCTTTAATCCAGAACAAAGGTCCAGAGAAACATAAACAGTCACTATAAACTGAAAGAGCTCAGGAGAGCACTACACAGACAGTCTTTCTCTCAGGCTGGCCACGACTGTATACAGGGAAATCAGCGCTGGGCACACGGAAGTCACTCCTTCACTGAGTAAAATTCAAGGAAGTAGGTTTCACTTCTTAACTGGAGTCAACAGGAATCACTAAGCTCCGCTATGTGCACCCGCTAGGTATCTTTCTAATGAGAAAGATAGCGAGAGAGAGACAAAACAGGAGCAAGGGGAAAGTCCCTTAGGAGGGACAGAAAAGAACACACAGTGCCAAGGGCTTTCACAGAGAAGTGCAGGTTTTGTATTGAAGCCCAGCCCCGTGCAGAGTAGTCTGAGGGTGAATGCACGCAGGCTGCTGGATCGACTGGCTTAAGTACAAATGACACAGAGAGGGTGGAAAACACACAAACCAATCAGAGAACAGAACCTATCAAACGTAACTCAAAGTAATAATGACATAAGGGGAAAACACCTGAGCTAATAAGCAGGCGTCTAGCATCCCAATCAGGAGGAGTGCGGGGGCTCACTCTGCTGCAGGTGGGTTGCTAGGCACCGCATCCAAACATAAACAAACCTGCATCTGGAAAGGGGGAGTGATGGAGACCTCAGCCAGTACTCTGGCAACCACGACCGCTGTGGCCGTGGCGGAGGTGGCACGGACTTGACATATACCAGCATAATGAAATTTCTGATTAACGGAAAAGGATGTGGGGAACGTTATTAAAACTACTAATTATTCTAATTAAAGATTAGAGAAGAAATAACCCCAAATATTGCCTTGCATACTTGAATTGATAATTTGTCTGACTTTCCTTCTTTATATCTTCTTGATATTGGCTGTTGCAGAGGTGCAGGAGCCTGGGGTAGCGAGGGGTTTGTAATTGCATTTGGTGTCTGGAGAAAGCACGGGCTAGCAGCACAGAACAGTAACAAATTACTTCAACATAGCGCTTTCCGACTCCTCATTTGTCATGGAAACATGGACAATTTATTTCACGAACAGAGAGGTGAAGCTCTGATAACTTCCTTCAGCACCTCAGCCCATCCTGGAGGATGTTTAAAGTTTTATTGCCACACTAAAAGAGTAAAACAATCTATATGTGCTCCTATTGCAACTTGAGGGAAAGACAGCTGTGTCTGAAGCCTCTGTGCTGACACAGATCCCTCTGAAGTTCTAAAATTAAATATTGGGTCCTACAATACAAAGAGGTCCAGACAAAGAACATGTTCCACCATAGCTATATATATAATTCATCATAGCTATACATCATCACATCATAGCTGCATTCTACACTGCTTTTGGCTTTTAGCTTCGCACTTTGCTTTTAGTTTACTTTTTTCCCTTCTCCAACAATTAAGCACAATTTTTTAGGAGTATCCTAGATTTTACTTTACCAGAAACTTTTAAACATAGTCAGCGGACAATTAAAATCCTCCCCATGCCTCCGCACATCGCAACTCAGGGCAGCCTATGCTGTAGAAACTGCATCACATTTCTTCAGAGAATCACACTGCTGGAGGCAAGGGTCCTGACAGTACCGGCGGTGAACCAAGCACCGGTTGGTCCGTGTCGCAGTTAGTCTGTTACAGCCACCATTTACACTCCACAACCGCTCACAGCTGAAGTTAGCATAGCACAGCTAGCAGCGCTAGCTAGGAACAATGCAACAGAGCAACAAAAGCAGACTGTGTTTACTGGTACCTCCAGCCAGTGGATCAGGCAGGGAGCGAATCCAAAGCACTACCGTGCAACTGTGTCAATGCAAAATATCGATAATAATTAGCTTTGCGCACACTCTTGCTAAGGTACTAAATGATGTTTGCCTGAAGACAGATGCAGGTAAAATAACAGCACTGGTGCTGTGAGATCTTAGTGCAGCCTTTGACACTGCTGACCACAACTTTTTTGCTAGAAGTACCAAATGACCCTTAGTTGAGTAAAGAATTGATTTCAAAGCATTACTCACTGTGTACTCAATGGTTTGGGTCCTAAATACATCTCTGATATGTTTGAAGTATATATTCCTGGTAGGTCTCTTAGATCTGCAGGAGCTTGTCAACTAGTTGTGAAAAGTGATTAAACTTAACATGGAGAAATGGTGTTTAGTCACTATGCAGCTCGCTGCTGGAACAAACTGCCCATCAATATTAGATCTGCACCCACTTTAGCCAGCTTTTAAATCCGCACTTCAATTGTACATTCAATTATCTTTTAATTAATTAATTCTCTGCGTATACAGTAAACCCCCACTTTAAAGCAGATCAGCAGTCATGTTTTCAGTCCATTGTGGATTTTTTCTGAGAACCGAACTAATAATTTTTTGCTGAAACCCCCGCAGTGATACGGAAACTGCACATATCCTCTGTATTTTTTTCCCTTTTGTGACGTCCGGGCCTCGTTCGCCATGCCCCTTCGTCCTAGTGCTGGGTTTTTTATTCGAGCGCGGCCCTTAGCAACCCAGCACGAGGATGAGAGGGCGTGGTGGATGAGACCCAAACGTCACAGCTTTTGTCGTGGCAATATATAATTTTTCATAGATTTTGGTGCTAAATTATTAAGAAAAATATAATTTATAAATTTTGTAACACAAATATTACCGTAAATTCAGCTACATTTCCATATAAAAAATAACTATAAATGTTTTGGTGCTGTGGAGAACTCAAAGAAAGCTCGTCTTGGGATGGTGAAATACCGCTGTACTCAGAGGCGGGAGGTTTGAAAGTAGCCAATCCGAGAATGCTATTTATTTCTCCTTGCTGCTGATTGGCTGCTACCCTTTGACACAGCTGCAGTCCAGAATTTCCACCGTGGAGCGTCTGGAGTGTTCTCGTGTTTTTCGTTTTGTTCTTCTTAAAGCCCTGTATTTTTATTACAGTAAATTACATGAATTTATTACTGTATTTACCCTACTTATACCAAAGAAAATGCCCATGCATGAATTACAGTAAAGTCTATATAGGGGTAACAGTCTATTCAGGGGTATTTTACATTCTAGCACTGCGGGAGTTCAGTGTACACTGTACAGTACGAATACGGGTTTACCTTTACATTTTCTTTAAGGGTAATGAGTTTAAAATGAAATGAAAGTGTCTTAGGAGCATATCTGGGGGCATATTTAGGGTTTACGCTATAAATATAGGCATTTTAGTGCATTTTTTTTACCACATAACAACAATGCGTTTTTTCACTCTTGGAACGTAAGCCCGCGAAAAGCGGGGGGTTACTGTACTTTTATTTCTTCCATTATTTCATTATATTTTATGTTGTATTCTATTTCTGCACAACACATTGAATGCCCTTTTACAATAATGTAGTAAATAAACTTGAACTTGTCTTATTCAAATATATACATATCCAAAAATGAATTATCAAACATGATTTAGGTGGAGAAAACAAAATCATCAAAATGCACACAGAGGATCAATTATGAATGACAGACAGAGATGTCTAGCTGGCTGTGAATTAGAAATGATCAATGTTTAAGTGCCATACTCAGAATATAAAGCACGTCTACCAACCCACACTGGCACCTCTATGTCTTCTATGTCCCTGGGAGGGCATGGCAATGGCAAAAATTCTTCAGCTGTGCAGACTCATTACATTTATACACTTAAGCAACCTCTCTCAGGTCACTTGTCACCGCACATCAAGAACAGAAAAAAAAAATCAGTTTATAAAGAGCTGTCAATAGTGTGGCCCTTTTATATTTACATTAACCATTTACCAAGTAAGAAGTATTGTATTGTGAATGTGCTAGTCCATGCAATCTGGGCTTTTCTGGCCTAGAAATCTAGACGGCTGATTTACAAAATTGGCCTTCTGCATCATCCTATATGGTTTCTCATTTAAAATAACAGATGCCTGTCTTTTAGCACATTGTTTTTTTTTCATTGTCTGGAGTTACAGAGGCAATGAATATGCTGCTGAACTGCTTCCTGAGGAGAATCAAATCTTCAAAGACACAAATAAGCCCATTGCCTCCAGTGGACATGGCTGCAGGCATTCTAGATAGATACTACTTAAGCTCAGTAGGAGAGCTGATGCTTTCAAAATAGCATCTCTCACTTTTCTCCATTTCTATGGGTTTGACCCCAGAGCTATTTGCACTGCACACACAGCACTCCCCTGAAGAAGTCACAGGGGCCCAAAAGGAACCATGTCAAAATTTAGGCAAACCCCATCTCTGGTGTCTTGAGAGCTGTTATAGGACACATGTGAAAGATTTCTAATATGGACATTATTACACTTACTTACTTAAGACTTTGCACCACAAATGGGTGCACAGAAAATTCTGCATTACTTCCCATACTGTAAAAATGAAGAAATGAGCTATAGAAAATGCCTGCTATTTGATGCAGCACAAATTAACTCTTCATAACTGTGTAAACAAGAGCATTCTGCTTGAAGTCAGGGGATTAAAAGTTACCAATACATTCTGAAAGCCGTAAATGCCTTGACATTTCAATTACCATGTGCATGGCCAGACAATGGGAGTGAAGGGAGACATAAAGTTCATTATGAGCTGAGTCTTTTTTTTCCCATTAAAACAAGTTCCAGATAAAGTAGCGGAGACAGGAAAAAAAATTAAAGTATTAGGACAAGGAGGCTGTGCATGCCTCAGACAGAGCCACCTGTGTGTGGTTATGTGAGGATATGAGCTCCAGACCTGTGAGGGACTGCTGGGAAATAAGGGTCTTCTCTGGCCCACTAGCCCCCTGAGAAGCCCTCCAGGTGTTCAGCCCAGCCAATTAAACTACTACATAAACACAGGTCAAACAATAAGAGGAGATCAGCACCAAGAAATAGTAGCTCTAAAAAAAGTGCAGAGACAAAAACTGCTAGCTGAGGTTGTAGGTCATCTGCACACCCAAGAATGTCACACTGCTGACTTTCTGAACAGCGAAGTTGTTCATGTGAAGTGGGGTGTACAGGTCGGAGTTCTTCCTGAAGTCGATGACCATCTCCTTTGTCTTGTCGATGTTCAGGGACAGGTTGTTGTCTTGACATCAGTCCACCAGTTGTCTGACCTCCTTTCTGTATGGACTCATCGTTGTTCCTTATGAGCCTCACCACTGTTGTGTCATCTGCAAACTTGTGAAGATGTGGTTTGTGCTGAATTGGACAGCACAGTCGTGCATTAGCAGGGTGAACAGCAGTAGGCTGAGCACTCATCCTTGGGGTGATCCGGTGCTCAAGCTGATGGTCCTGGAGGTTCTGGGTCCAATACTAACAAACTGAGGCCTGTTAGTTAGGAAATCCAGGACTCATTTGGAGGAGGGGAGGTTTTCTCAGTGGTTCCTTATTCTGTGCCTGAAACCATGCATATTAGCAAGTGCATCCTCGATACACTTGCTAATATAGCCAGTGACTGAGGCTTTGTATTCCTCCAGGTCCACCAGAGCTGAGCAGTATGCCATGACGATCGCCATATTCGTACACCATTCCTTGCTTAAGTACACACACACACCCCGCCGCCTCGCATCTTGCCAGAAAATGCAGCTGACCTATCTGCATGGAACTGAGTTAGCCCTTGTGGCTGGAAAGCAGTATCGGCAATGCCCTCATGGAACCACAACTCTGTGAAGATTAGTACAAAACAGTGACGCATCTCTTTCCAGGAGGTTTTCTTGCACAGCACTTTCAGCGTCCTTCCGGTCAGTCTCCGGTGCTAGCCGAGGCCAGGGTAAAGACCTGGTGTTCGGAGGAGCCCGTAGCGGCGTAGGTTTTCCACCGTGTCTCCGTCCAGCAACGCTTTTATAGTTTTCTCCAATGCTGGCAAGAGACTGCCTATCTTACATGAGCTTCATTATCACAGATGTGTTGAGTTGCAGCAGAATAGTAACACATAAATAAACAATACTCTATTTATACATTATTGTTTGCTCCTGAGTGTCTGCTGTGTCCTAGCGCGACGCCACTTTGCTTATTGGTGATTAGACTACATTACATTAAATTACTTTACAATCATTTGGCAGACACTTTTATCCAAAGTGACTGACAATATGAGGACACATTCAAGTTTCAGGACAGTGTGAGAACCAGAGGAGAGTATTAAATGCTAAATCTTTATAAGAGTTTATATATTTATATAAGAGTAATGCAAGAAGAAAGTGAATTAGGAAATTAATTCAAGAATGTGAGGATTTTATCTTACTGACAAAATTTCTTTTAACTTGGCCCTAAAAAAACAAATTTTTTGTCATTTTTATTGTATGTAAATTCTGTATGTAAATTCTGCAGTGATGAACTCTCTTCACAGATTAAAGAAGGGCCACACATTTGTTACCCAGAGCAAACAGTAAACCCCATGCATTTATCTTTCTATGCTATACTAACCTTGTGATGGCACCAATGTTTCAAATACACAACTTTTCCCATCAGACTCAGCTTTTTTCTCCTGCCGAGCAGCACTTTTGATTAATATGAAATAGAGCACACGGCAGAAGCCATGATTTAAAAGGAATTCACACTCTAAAATATTTGTTGGAGGGGAGAGAGGAGATAAGGTTTGACGAGTCTCATGAGTAATTGCACCCTAAGAAAGGGGAAGAAATTGGGGTCATTTTCATCACAAATGAATTTCCATTCAGCATGCACTCTGGTTTTATGTCCAACATTTCCAACTTGTAGGCAGTGCAGTTGGAAAAACGACCAGGGTTTATCGAGAAAGAACACTTGCATCCCTGAGGATGTAAACTTGAAGCAGACGCATAACTGTTCGGCAGCTGCACTATCTGTATGGGGCAGAGTATTGGTGTGAGTACTGTTTGTTGCTGTTTCTCCGACCTAAAAAGACTAATCTCCTCTCAAGATGCATCAAAACTATGCTGAGAGCAGACTGCTTTTAACAAGAGGAGCAAGAGTGAACAAAATCAAAGTACACATGCAACAAAGTGTGGTTGTCCATAGGATGGGAGGGTGATTAAAACAGCAGTGCATTATACAACTGTCTTTTGTATGGGTATTTCAAATACACTAAGCATTGTAAAGGTTACATTAGCATATTGTATTCAGAGCAGAGGGAACAGGCTCCTATTTTCCAATGTGTTGTGATCCGTGATAATGAACTCTATTAATAATAATTGTGAATAACTTTGGCAAACTAGCAAAATGTTTGAACAGGGGTAGGTGGAGAAAGAAAAGAAAGACATTCATCCTGCAGCTAGAAGAACGAATCATCATGTCACACCTGAGGGTACCACTTTGTTCTACAACATACCATTTTGCATGTCCTAACAAGAAAACAAATTCAAAGCTAGTTTGCTGACACTTGCTATAATGACTTATTTTGCTTTCCAGCGGAGAATACCTCTGTTGCGGGTGGATGGAGTTAAGATAAGATAAACCTTTATTAGCCCCACAAGTGGGAAATTTGCATTGCTACGGCAGAAAGTGGACAGTACAAAGTTATATGTGTGTATGTAAATATATATGTGCATATAAACCTATATAAGTGTGTAGATGTACATAGTGGATATACATGTATGAACACTGGACATATATACACATGCAGCAGGCATTGACAAACAATAATAATGCACCAAGACAGATTGCACACTGTGACACACCGGTGTTGGTGAGGTCGGCTGCCGTGCTTAACGCTCTGACACTACTTTTCATTCTTTTGGATTATTTTGCGATTTTTTAAATCTTCTCTCTGTCTGTTTTTTTTTTCATTCGGTCAACATGACAACAACACCTATCAGATACGATAGAGATACTCTTATTTCTATTGGTCTACAATATACAAACGTATCTGTAAACATGGATCCTACCTGGCCGAAGGAGATCCTGAGGGAGAACAAAGGACGAAACCCAAAGCGACGCCCCCAAGGGAAACGAGCCGGCATCAGGAACAGGCTCCGGGCTTGCGCACATCGCACTCCCATCCATGCCAAGCGTCCAGCTAGCCAATGTTCACTCCATCGGGAACAAGCTTGATGACTTCAGGGCCAGAGTTAAGTTCCAGAGAGACATTCGGGACAGCAACCTCCTCTGCTTCACCGAGACATGGCTGAACCCGGCGGTTCCGGACCAGAGTTTTTCTCGGTGCGTCACATGGACAGAACAAGTGAGTCGGGGAAGGCCAGAAGAGGTGGAGTGTGTCTGATGGTAAACAACAGGTGGTGCGATCGTGCCAGCACCTCTCTCCTCACACATTCCTGCACACCCAACCTGGAACTGCTGTTAAATGTCGCCCGTTTTATCTTCCATGGGAATTCAATGCGATCATAGTCTGTTCTGTTTACATTCCGCCTGACGCAGACTCGGACACTGCCTCATGTGAACTCCACGAGGCTCTCACATGACACCAGGCACTACATAGGGAAAAGGCACTCATTGTGATGGGCGGCTTTAATAGAGTTAACCTTGTAAGGTTAGGATTTTTTAGTTAACTGGGGTGTTAGGGTTTTTCCAATGTTGTGTATAATTAGATGATTATGATATGATATATGACACTGGCGTGATGAGACGTCTTGGGACAAGTACTGTCTGTACAATTTGTCTCTCTGCCTCAGTTTGTGTGCACGTTGCAGGATCAGAAATAGCAAAAGCAGAAGAAAAGGTCACTTCTTGGATACCAATGCGGGGGGGGCAGCATGAACCTTAGGAGACCTTTGGGACACAGAGAGAATAAAAACCCATGTGCTTTGTCTGTAGGCAGTCATATCTGTCAGATGTACCAAACTGGTGCTCTGAGTACGGATCGCTCTGTTCCTGGCAACATAATAAACTTTGTCTGATTCCTTAACTTCTCTCTGATCTTGAGTATTGAATTCCATGGGAGCATGGTAAAATTCCTGCCGCCACAAACCTTAAGCACACTCTTCCAAACCTCAAACAGCACATCACCTGCCCCACTAGGGGCACGAGGACACTGGACCACTGTTACACTCCACTGAAGGACTGTTATAGATCTCAGTCTCTACTGGCATTTGGGGAATTGGATCATGCCGCCATTTTCCTTATCCCTGTTTACAAAGACTAAAACGGGAAGCGCCGGTCACAAGGGAGGTTGCATGTTGGACGGACCAATCAGTGGCCGCGCTGCAGGACGCGCTTGAAGACACAGACTGGGACAGACTGTTTACAGAAGTGGCTATGGGATTCGTCAGGAAACCGGCGGACGATACAGTGGAGAAAACGGTCATCAGAACGTTTCCCAACCAGAAGCCGTGGGTGGATAAAACCATCCGCGACGCTCTCAGATCACGCACCGCTGCCTGAAAGACAGGGCTCGTCTCCTGCGTCCTATCAGGTGCGTCCTATCAGGTGCGCAGAGCAGTAAAACAGGCAAAGCGGAGCTACGGGGAGAAACTAGACTCCCAGCTACAATAGTGTGACTCTAGGAGCCTGTGGAAAGGACTGAGGACAATGAGGACTATAAACAACCATCCGCTTCAATGGTTAGAGCTGATGCTTCACTGACTGACGAGCTGAACACATTATGTGCTCGCTTCGATGCTGCAGCCAACAACGCCACTCTAAACAGCAGTGGAATTCGTTATGCACACACAGAGAGCGCCAGTGAGGGAAATGCTCTCATCATTACAGAGCATGCTGTGAGGAACTCCTTCAGGAGAGTGAACACCATCTCAAGTCGGGTCCTGTGAGCCTGCACTGACCAGCTAGCACCAGTGTTCACGGAGATCTTCAACCTGTCCCTGTCTCAAGCAGTAGTCCCCACATGCTTCAAACAGTCCATCATTGCACCTGTACCCAAGAAACAACAGCCTACTTGCCTGAATGATTACCATCCAGTACCACTGACCTCAGCTGTGAAGAAGTGTTTTGAACGACTGGTCAGAGACGTCACATCTTCACTTCCTGCCACCATGGATCCACTACAGTTTGCATACCGGACTAATCGTTCCACTGACGATGTAATCTCACATCTGCTGCATACAACCCTATGTCACCTGGACTCAGGCAGGGGGAATTATGTTAGAATGCTGTTTGTGGACTACAGTTCAGCATTTAACACCATAATCCCCTCAAAGCTCTTCTCTAAGTTGAAGGATCTGGGACTCAGTTCATCACTTTGCAAGTGGGTCACCAACTTTCTAACAGACAGACCCCAGTCAGTGAGGGTAGGAAAACATGTCTCTCCCTCTTTTTCTCTGAGCACTGAAGCTCCACAGGGCTGTGTTTTAAGCCCCCTGCTGTACTCACTGTACACGTATGACTGTGTAGCCACTTCCGATTCCACCTCCATCATCAAGTTTGTGGACGACACTGTTGTGGTGGGCCTGATCTCTGACAACACAGAGAAGGCTTACCTGGAGGAGATTAGGAACCCGGAGAACTGGTGCCAGGAGAACAATCTCCTCCTAAACGCCAGCAAGACGAAGGAGCTGATCGTGGACTTCAGTACGAGGCAGGCGAGGAACTACCAGCCCCTCCACATCGGCGGGACAACAGTGGAGAGAGTGGAGAGTTTCTGGTATCTGGGTGTTCACATCACTCAGAACCTGTCATGGACCTGCCACACCAACACTCTGGTAAAGAAGGCCCATCAGCGTCTTTTCTTCCTGAGACGTCTCAGAGACTTTCACTTGCCTCAGAGGGTGCTTAAGAACTTTTACACCTGCACCATCGAGAGCATCCTGACGGGAAACATCTGCACCTGGTTCGGGAACAGCACCAAGCAGGACAGACAAGATCTTCAAGGAGTGGTGTGCTCGGCCGAACGCACCATTGGCTCTGAGCTTCCTGACTTACAGTCCATCTACACCAAGCGGTGCCAAACTAAAGCCAGAAAGATCATGGAAGATCTCTGTCATCCTGACAATGGACTCTTTTCTCTGTTGAGGTCAGGGAAGCGTGTCCGCTCCCTTAAAGCCAATACAGAGAGAATGAGGAGGAGCTTCTTCCCTCAGGCCATTCGGGCCCTGAACCAGGTGCAGATCCGGACTCTGTAATACTCTGTAATACATCTGCAATATCTGGAACTGGGACTATTATTCATATTATACTCATGTCCATATTCATATCTTTTTCTGTTGCACCTGTACTTTAACATCTGCAATATCTAGAACTGTGACTATTATTCATATTATATTCATATCCATATTCATATGGTTCTCTGTTGCACCTACACTTTTGTGACTATTACTCATACTCATAATATATTCATATATCACATTAAAACTCCACCCCCATACATTTCTTATATGTATATTATTTACATTAATACTCCACCCCCACACAGTTCTTATGTATATTATATGCGTATTAATCTCCACCCCCGTACAGTTCTTATATGTACATTATATGTATATAAAACTCCACCCAATACAGTTCTATACAGGGAGTGCAGAATTATTAGGCAAATGAGTATTTTGTCCACATCATCCTCTTTATGCATGTTGTCTTACT
>JBBPCX010128918.1:0-19049 GCA_037974365.1 Hydrocynus forskahlii | reverse complement strand
TAATTAGATTAATTAATCGCCACACCATGTAATTAATTAGATCAAAAATTTTAATCGCTTGACAGCACTACTTTTAATCTAATGTTTTGCCGCTCTCTGCTGCTCTTACCTTTGTTCTGTCCACTTTCTGACATAGCAATGCGAATTTCCCACTTGTGGGACTAATAAAGGTTTATATGGGGTGCTGTTTGTAAAAACAGCATCACAAATTTAGAGGTGTCATTTTTTCATCATTTAGCACAATATTCACACAATTTTCACACATTTAGAGCTAAATACGTAAAAAAAAAAACTTATGTTTTGGTATATTTTCTTGCTGCTTTATTGTTAAATGTTAAATCTAAATGTTAAATCTACATGTTAAATTTAAATGTTAAATCTAAATCTAAATGTTAAATCTAAATGTTAAATCTAAATCTAAATGTTAAAACTTACATCTAAATGTTAAATCTTAAATCTAAATGTTATTTAGATTTAACATTTAGATGTAAGTTTTAACATTTAGATTTAGATTTAACATTTAGATTTAACATTTAGATTTAGATTTAACATTTAAATTTAACAATAACACAGCAAGAAAATGTACCAAAACATAACTTTTTTTACACATTTAGCTCTAAATGTGTAAAAATTGTGTGAACATTGTGTTAAATGATGAAAAAATGACACCTCTAAATTTGTGATGCTGTTTTTACAAACAGCACCCCATAGGTTTATCTAATATTATTATCATCATACTCATTATTCCCATATACTTGTATGCATTTGACTTTCCTATTGCTTTTTGCTCAGTCGTGATGCAATCAAAGCCAGCATTTTTGTTACATAATTTGTTAAGTATTACTCACCCGCGCAGCAGATGCTTTTACAATATAAGAAACAAGAAATGTTGTGTGTGCAAGGAAAAAGACAAACCCCCCATCGGGCAGTTTTCAATTATCCAATTAAAGACTAAGAGACTTCTATGTGACTTCTGTCTTATAACTACTTATTGTACACGTTTGTTTCATCAGAGTTACTGATTTACAGTGGTTGAGAGAGAATTAATGAAAAGCTTACAATAAGTTTTCAACATTATGCTGAAGGAGATGTCATGACATATCCTTGTAGATCCCAGCAATGCGTTGGATATGAAAGACTGTCTTTTCTCAGTGCACTCAATCTTGTTGAGGTACAAACTGCATGTCCATCTTTTCATCAGTGTCTACATGAGAGTGCCATTCGAGTCAGGAAGTTGCTGTTGCAGAGACCTGCACAACACTTCTAACAAGCACAGACACAAACACTGTCTGACCTTGCCAGCATCCCCCTGTGAGTCTGCCATCAAACCAGCCTGTATAGGCATGTACAGTCCAAACACAACAGGCCTTTCTGGCAAGATGTCTTATCTGCAGGACACACACTGCAACTCACATTCTGACACTGACACTGTGCCTAAAACACATATATCACTATAAATCTCCTGCCACTTTAAAAATGCGGTGGTGAATTTTTTGTGGGGTTCTCTTATATTGTATTCCATGTTGTGCAAGGCTTGTCATGGTTAGCCAGTCTGTTCTGAAGGCTATCAAGCATGTCAGCATCTAAAACCTAATTTCAGTGTGTGAACCCTTAATCAGCTTATTTTACTTGTTGATTGTTTAATGTGAATTGTTTGTTTGTGTAGAGACTTTTAACTTTTCATGTTTGTTTTAGTATATTTAAATAAAATAAATGTTCATTGGTTCATTTCTCAGGCCTAGTGATTTCGAACCTGCGTCCTTATGCTTTACAGCAGGGATAGTATTTACCATCATTTAACTAATTCTCAGGGCAAAATTCCCAGAGTGGCATAGTCAGACTATTATTCTCTAAAACCCCTTTCCGGGCTGCCTGATTTAATCTGAAAAAAAGAACGGTTGAAGAAAAGCAAAACAGCAGCATTTGTCCCCAGGGAACTGGTGTTATTTTTCTTTAATATATTTTTGTCTCTTCTGAGTTTGGGTTTGTGTTTTTCTCCTTTCCCTGGTTTGTCTTTAACTGTGCTCGTCTGTGGTGATCATGGAGGAGGAAATGTAACAACTTAGAGATTTGGTGGCCCAGCTACAAGCAGATAATGAACGTTTGCGTCAGGAACAGGCAGATGTGCCAGGTCCTTCTGCTACTAGGCAGCCTCCTTCTGCACCCCCATCCGACCCTGGTAATTGTACTCTGACTGAATGGCTTGTTTTTATTCCTAGAGATAGGGAGTGTCCAAAGATTGGAGGCCGGTCTGGAGTGAGCTTTGAGGAGTGGGAGGAGGAAGTGCGAACCTGTATGCGGTCCCATCACCTGTCATCGGCCGACCAAGCACTTTTTCTTTTTGATCACTCAGAAGGAGATGCCAGGGAGGAGATTAAATACCACCCTGGGGTTGAACAGGGTGACCCAGAGAAGGTATTGGCCATATTGCATGAATTGTATGGTTGTTCTCAGTCCCATGTGTGATTGCAGGAAGCCTTCTTTTCTAGGAAGCAACAGGAAGGGGAGAGCCTGTTCGAGTTTTCTCTAGCTTTGATGGGTAAGATCCGACAGGTTGCACCCCATGCTGTACCTGACTATGAGGTGATGTTACGGGACCAATTTATAGAACATGTTATTGATGGTGTAGAGAATTGAAACAACTAGTTTGCCATCAACCCTCTCTGCCATTATTAGAGGCACGGGGGGAAGCTATTAACTGAGAACAAGAAGGTATGTCCTTTAGCGGAAGGGGCTGAAGCCAGTCTGTCCCTTCTGCCTGTGGTATATCTTATGGGCTGCAGGGTGAGTTATATTCGGCTGCTGGTTGTGTGGTACATAATTCGGCCGTTTATAGAGCTGAAGGAACTTCTGAAACAGCAACAAAAACAGATTAATTACTTACCCATTTGGTAGCACTCCTCCAACCCTCGAAACGCATGCAACCAGAGTCATGCCATCGAACCTCTGGCCCTGTAGTTTGTCATAGATGTCAACAACCTGGTCATTTTGCCCAGAACTGTGCGGGGCAGCAAGCCCTGGCTCATTCTAGGGACTTGCCTTTGGTGGCCCCCGTTACAAGTTCTGTGCGGCCTGGTCATAGGCAGGGAAACGAGCGCCTCCCACGCTGTTGAGCCACAGCTCGGAGGGGGTTTCTAATTTGATCGAGAGCTCTGGGTGCGTATGCCCACTATGGTAGAGACTGGTAGCCCACCTGTCCCCTCACAGCCTTTAGCTGTAGAGTTGCCTCCGGTGTGGAGCTTTAGACCAAGGTGCATAAATCTACTATCTGAAGCTGGGCTCCCTACAAGTGCTGCTGTTTTGCTTTCTGCTGTTTTGCTTTTCCTTGTATTGTTTTGCTCTGGTTTGTTCTGTTTTGTTTATCTTGTTTTATTGTTTTGCTGATTTGTTTTGGTTCTGTTTTGCTTTGTTTTGTTTTACTGTTTTGTTTTATGGCTAATTGTTTTGCTTTCTGCTGTTTTGTTTTGTTTTGTCTTGTTTCAATTCTTTTTGTTAAGTGATTGCCTTATATTGTGTGGTGTGAACAGCTCCTAAAACCCCTTTCGGTGGGGACGTAGACTGGGTGGTGGTCTTTTAATCACTGTGTGCATGCATGTATGCACTTGAGGGTGAATTCGACCGTGTAGTGTGAACCCTTAATCTGCTTATTTTACTTGTTGATTGGTTAATGTGAATAGTTTGTTTGTGTAGAGATTATTTTGGGGGGGATTTTTAGAATTTCATGTTTGTTTTAGTATATTTAAATAAAAGAAATGTTCATGGGATTCACATCTCGGGCCTAGTGATTTCGAACCTACGTCCTTATGCTTTACAGCAGGGATAGTATTTACCATCATTTAACTAATTCTCTGGGCAAAATTCGCAGCATGGCGTAGTCGGACTATTATTCTCTAAAACCCCTTTCTAGGCTGCCTGAGTTATGCCACAAATGGTTCACAGAATGCTGCTTCTCAGAGTCAGTTTCCTTTAATTTAATACTATTCACTTGCCCAGTGAAGCTTTAGCCATTAGTGTGTGGTCCAATAAGTAGCTTCAAAATGGTCCTCCATGCCACTTCACAGAACTCTACAACTCAAAGTTGGGACTCCTGGGACTGAACTGATTTGCAAAATGTGTAAAAACTCAGAAGCAAAATAAAGATTACAAAACCAAGAGACAGATTCCAGATGCATATTTTGGAAATACAAATAAAAGTATAATCAATCAAAGATTGGCAAAATGCTATGATGAAAATGAGCACTAGAAAATTAATATCTAATGATAAAATGAGGCTTACATTATTTGTATCAATATATTTGTTTTGTCGTTTGCATCACTCAGTGTGTAATGAGAGTGGATGCTTGAGAATGAACATAAGCAAGCCCCAGCCACAAGTGCACCCTCTTGTAGTGACCATTGCAAGGTTGAACCAGCTTTACTGGTTCAACCTTGTCTTACCTAATGAGAAGTTATAATGCACAACAATCAAGTGTGTCCAGCCAAAGCGTTTATGCACTCCATACAAAACTTTTGCATTTCCTATTTAAAATGCTACACTACCTTGCTAACTGGAACCATACAGGTTAGAAACAACAATGACATTAATATGTTCTGCAGTGGTAACACTTTCAACTGAGGAAAAAAATGGGGTGACTTTTTGTATGCACATAAAATATAATTTGAATGACATTTGCAATGCATGCATTACTGGGCGGAACATTTTGCATGTACTTTAAATGTCCTGTTTGTAGGTCTAGCATTGATAAATTGAATGTTTGAGTATTTGTTTGTTATGTAGGAATTTGTTTCTTTTATGTACTGAGATGGGGAGCCCCAAAGGTTTTATGAATACATATAGATTTGCAGCATTTGGCAGAAGCTCTAATTCAGAAACATACATGTTTTCTAGCCCACAAGAAGACATGTCCCTCATACTAGTGAACCAAGACTTAAATTTAAGAACAGTTAGAAGACTAAGATTCTACCAGAGAAGCAGCTTGTACTCTACCAAAAATGGTCCTGGATCTCAAAATTGTTAAAACATTTAAAAAAGAAAGGTGTTATAATCATCTGTTATTATTCTGAGTTTTCATAAAGACATGGTGACATGGTTGAGGCAAGCAAACCAACCAGTAGCAAAATTATAGTATAGTCAAGATTTTGCCCTATTCCATTTTATATGGTACATGAAAAACAACAAAAGTATTATAGTATTTTCTGTAACCTTTGTATCTCAGAGTGTTTATATTAGTGAATTTATATCAAATTCTAAAGGAAGTCTTTATTAAAGCATCCTTGATAACTTTATTCTGTACACATTAACCATTCATGCACCAGTGTGACTACTGGTGAGAAGTATATTGCTACAGATGGATTACAACTTCAGTTTGTGCTTATTTAATTACAAACGTGTGTCCCAATGTAATTATGTGTAATTACATTAGCATATATTATTGATACATGTGTATTTCCATAATCTGCATTACTGCCAGGCAGCTGTAACAGCAAATACTCCACCACTACGTATCTACTCAGATCTCAGAGACACTAAAAATAAATTGGCACCAAAACAACATAGGAAACCACAATCCAATCCACAATCCAAATTCTGTACATGTTTATGTCTTGACTGCAGTAAAATGCCACTCACATTTGTACATTCAGTACAAGGTTTTCCACTACAAACGTAACCACATGTTCCGAGAACGGATTCATTATTTTGGAACTTAACCAGCTCCCGGTTCCTGTCAATCACAAAAGGCCTCTGAAACATTGGCATATCTGGATGGCTCATAAATAAAGCCTTGTACACAGTTATGCATTGTTTATGTCAAATATTTCATTTCCTCCAGTACGCTGGTTTTGCTGTACCTGGCGGCATTAGCTGTCTGGGGTTTCCAGCATCCTTGACCTTCACACCAGGGGATAACAAGCAGCTGCTACATCGGCCTGCTACACAGTCCTGAGTGGGCTGAGACACAGTGGCATCATGCCAGAGATGGATCATACCTGTGACATCTTTAACCCCATCTTATGTGATGTGTCACCAGCAATACGCTCAAAGACTGCCCTTTATCTCATTGCCCTCATAGTAATCAACATGCATGCATGTCCATGTTGGCCATAGTAAAATGGATCAGCATGTAGAACTGGAGCTTTTAGTGTGATACTGTTTTCTACTTTGGTTTCAGAAAAGTGAATGAAGTCAAGTCAAGTCAAATGTATGTATTTAACTGATGTCACAAAGCAGCTTTACAGAAGCCAAATATGACAGAGGCAACAAAAAACAGGACTTAAAAGAGGAACACCAACAGGAACCTTAAAAATAGAAAAAGCATTAAAGACATTTAGAGCTGCAATATGACATGAGCTAACACAAATAGGACTCATTGAGAATGGTCAGCAATGTTTTTTCATCTGATGTACTCAAATTTATATATATACTCAGAACCCACAGTATCAGTGGCACATACTATAAAATGATGATAATACACATATTACTGAAAAATGCAGTCAAAACTTTTCAATTAACACTTTTCAGATACCAGCTTATATAGGAAGTAAATGTTTATATGGAAAGTAAGGCTTATTATTCAGCAGCTACATGGACTACCAAACTGTAAATTGAGTATCAAATTGCTAACGTTATTCTCAAGTTAGAGAAGCAATTTATACTTTTAAAATCACATTTGCATTTTATTTATATTCTATACAGACAGATTTTTGAATAACCAGAAGTTTTAATGAAAATAAAATATTCTACATATAACTGTGATATGGATTGTAAGTTTTGAATCTGCACTGACTTATTCTAGTGAGTATTGTGAAAAAAGGCATTACAGCATGCTATGGCTCAGTTATAATTTACAAACAAGAGGAGGAGCAACAACAACAACAATAATAATGACAATAATAATAATGCGAAATGCAGTACAAAACAAAAATGGGACTAATAACCATATTCTCTCTTGCCAGAATGACTGAAAAAAATCTGTTTTCTTGGAAGCAGGTTCTATTTTTTTATTTTATATTTTACTTGCTCCATCCCAGTGTATCAACTAATATTCCTAGTAAATTTACTTCTAATTGTACTAGTAATGATTTTGCAATTTCATGATTTCTTTAAAACTGCAAACATTTCCCAAACAAGGGTCCTTTTGTAGTTTAAACTAGTGCGACATTTTCCTGTCAGGTCTGAAACAGGCATAGGGCTGCCGGTTACACTCTTTAGCTCTGAGCCCTGCCTGCAGGGATAGGAGCAACATCAAAGTGCGAAAGAACTGTCTGGGACACACATTTCCTGACAACATTATAAACACACACACACACACACACACACACACACACACACACACACACACACACACAAATTAGGTTTGGAGGCAGCACTGTGAAAACTGGTGACCGGTTAAGGTTGAACAGTTTGACTAAACAACAACAGAAAAGAGGAAAAATATATGTTTGTCTGTTAAAAGACTTTCCTTCCTTTACAAATAAAAAAACAATGCAATGTCCCAAATCAGGCCCAACAAGCATAAACAGCATTGTTTCACATTCACAGATGTTTCAGACATAAATGAATGTGAACAGACTGCTGTGATTTACTTTGCTTGCTTGGAGGGAAAGAAAGACAAAGGCCAGTGGTGGGATAAACAAGTGGATGATAAATGCCCCCAAACTATCAGTAGACTGTGAAACAACGCTCTCACATTAATAGAACAGCTGTGAAGTGTGAGATTTCTCCACTCAGACACAGAAGCAGGTAAAAGGTTAATCTGTGACGCGTAAGTTTGATAATGTATCTTCAGTATTCCAAAGTCAAGCACAGGTACAATAACGCTTCATTGGTGCCCAGACAAAAGGGCTGGAGATAACCGAACTCTGAACATGTGATGAAGGCTTTGGAATCAGAGAGAGCCACTGAAGCGCAATCAGTCCAAAACTGCATGAATAATGCATGCCTCCAATAACAGAGAAGACTTTATGGCCCCAATCAGGAACTGCTGAAATAGTCCCGCTCTCACCATGGCTGGCTCTGAGTTTAATAACAGGCAGCATGGCCAACATGCATATTGTATCGTTTTAATGAGGGTGTATTTATTATTTTGAGACCCTCTGCCCGGTTTAACTTCAAATTCCCAAGCAGGAATCATTACAGACAGCTGCTAAGTGTTCAGTACTGTCATAGAACTTAAACAAAATCACTCTAAGGCCCTTGAAGTACATTCATTTAACATTCTCCTGAACCCATTGCACTTTTTGGCAGTTTATGATTGGAGCTGTGGTAATCAGCACTTCAGTCTACTCTACAGCAAACCCTTCAACGTTGCCAGCAGCACTGATTATATCTAAAACATTATTTCTTACCAAGACAAGTGGAAAAACTCAGTCAAAAGAGCAAATTTGAAACTTTTAGTTGATACCACATTACTGTTTGTATAGAGATGATGTTTTATTTTGAAATAATTGGAATTTGATGCAAAGTTATTGTTGTGTGCACAGCCTTATTCTGCAGAAAGAAAGTAGCCTTTATATTTTTGAGAACTTTATAAGATTCTTTGGTGAACAGGTAAAGGTCAGAAGTGTTGACCTAAACCTGTTGATACAGAATGTAAATGTAATTCATTCTGTAACGACATTTCATTATTTTTCAATTCAATAATGACAGCAGGGGGCATATAAAGTGGGGGTGCTGGGGGACTGCTTAACTGCAAAAAACGCAAGTTCAAAATAATGTGATTATCGCAGTGACCTGTGTGTGGCTGTCTAAGTGTGGAATTTGCTTTTTTATTTTATATTGCATTAATATGTGTTTAAAATCTACCATGCATAGTTTAGGTTGCCCTTGCATTTTCATTACAGCAAGTCTAATCTGTTTCCTTGTCATTGACAGATTTGGAGGTGTGTGTCACTAAAGTGTCCTCTGGGCAGCTTGACTTGCCCAGAGGAAAAATACGCAGATATATAGAACAATTTTAGGCCCCAAAGCAGCTTTAAAATTTAAATCAAAATAATGAAACTGAACTCAGTGTCAAGCATTTTGAATATGTTGATTTATTTTTCCACCTCTAAAGCTCCTGCTCTGTGGTTGAGTGTTGAATCTCAATGTGTGCCTATAAACCTTTACCACACCACATATCGACAATCTGATTGGTCACTACTCAGCTATTTGCATATATTCATCCAATAGGAGAGTGAGCATGGTGTTCATCAGCAGCTTGAATTTCTTGGTGTGTATAAATTGCACTGACAACATCTCATATCTGTCACAACTTAAAATCCCCTCTTCTGCATTACATTCTATGAAATGTTTTATATGAGTTAAGAGCACAAAAGGGAAACACTAAGAGGAACCAAGTGTCATATGAGAAACTCCTAAGTGCACAAGAAAGGAACCACTCAGATGAAACAACATTCAGACTGAAAAAAACTCCTAAGAATGTGAAGAAGCAGCACAGAGAAACTAAGACCCAAATGGAAAAGTTCTCATGAAAATGGAACTCATCCACCTCTGGGCCTTACAGGGTGGTGCAGAAAGGAAAGAAGTAGGTCGAGTTTACAGGCAAAGCCGCAATTTCTGGTGTGATGATTTATACATTTCTGAAAACAAACCCAAACAAAACATAACACATCCTGCTCTGGCCTAACTCACTCTTTTCACAGTTTTCCAAACAGTGTCCTCTCCAGGCAAAATCAGCTCCCAGTTGGCTGCAGAGCCTCAGGTTTTAAAGTGTTCTGGCTCATCCCTTAATTCACTGCAGCTGATGCCTTGCCTAGACATAAGGGTAGCTAACATTACAAAGCAAGCTAGCTGAATAGCAACCCCTTCAATCAACAGACAAACATTTTTACCCCATACAAAAATGCCTGTATGAAACAAAATGTAACACTCCTTCTAATTGACCTCCTAGTCACAGAGTGACCCTCAGTCTTACAGGTCTGCTTCTGGGAATGAGTATATTCAAAACTGAGCCACAATAAATGGATAATATTTGGTAAAAAGTAACAACAGAGTGGCTGGGGCCATTAAGTTGCTTCCCAGTTGCAGTATCAGTGTGTGCATGTCTGCTCATAACCCTCTACAGCCTCAAGAGGAAGACGAGGTTCAGTAAAACCAGCTCATCACTGCCTGATATTCTGATAACTACTTCCCTAAAAGTGATAACTGAACATCTGCCAAGCCTTCTGCAGCACACTCAGCTCCTTAAAAGCTCAGCTTCTCTTACAATAATACTTCACACATTGAACAGATGTTCCCGTACCACCTTCAGATGAAACGACGATCCCAAGTGGTGAAGAGGCACAAAGGGTTTTTTATGAAAGAATAATCAATATCCTTTCTTTCCTCTGCTGACTGTAGTTCAGCAAGGAAGGAACTGACAATGAAGAGCTCTTACAGACCCTGTTAATTAAACAACATTAAATTAGCCTTGGGGAGTGTACTTAGTCAAAATCCATGTACTGTGAGGCCCTCTGTTACACACACTAGTCAGTAATCACAAAGTAGCTTTCAAACTCCTCCCCACAGCCCGATATCAAATCTTAAACAAGCCTATAATCTGCTAGCTGATGAAGTGAATATGCTTAATTGGGTAAGTAACTTTAGGGGTGCAGCTCAGCAGGACAGATCTTAATGAACTGAACTGGAGCAGCAGGGGATTGTGTAGTAGGAAGAGGAAGGTAGCAGTTTGGGCACTTTTGTGCTGAATAATGTTATGCAAAGGAACCTTACTTAAACACTGGCGCTGGAGACATGTGTTCAAACAAGACCGGCTCACTAAATTGATTTGAACAAGGGAAGCACGTTAAAATCATATAACATATCATATAACATTAAAATTATTTTGTGGAAAACTATGATTTCCCACTCAATGCTCGATGTGTTATGCCAGTTTTAAGCACAAATGGTTTGATTTTCAGTGTGTGTTATGTACAAAACTGGCGCACAAGCATAAATGAGCAGTTTATGGACCATAACCTCCCTTATCCATGCATTTGAGGGAGGATAACTCACTAAATATGGGATGACTGCACTGAAGAGGGGTGAACCTGTTTGAAGTGCAGCTGATTACATATTCTGCTTGATCTACTCGAGTAACTAGCACTGTTCAATTTTGTGCCTCTTGACACTAGGTTGCAATAAAGCCTTAATGACATGTTGTTTGGAAAAGTACTGGTTAAAGACATCTGTTCACAATACAGTACTGTGTACTGTAATTTGCACCAATATACTGCACACAGCATGCTGCTACTCATGTCTGCATGCAGTATAACATCCAGTAAGTATAATTTTCAGCCAAGCTCCTCAGCCCCCCAGTCACTGCTTAGCAACTGTATCTAGCCATTTAAGAATCAAAATCAGAATCGTGTTTATTGGCCAGGTATATGCGCGGACATATACAAGGAATTTGGTTTCGGTCGATGGTGTCTCTCAAGCACAGCCATAAAAAACACAACAATATAAACAATCTAAATCTTATTTACAGAAAATACAAAATTTTACAGCTCTTTAGCACTGGCCATGGTTATATTTGATCAAATCATGTCCCTGGGTGACTTTAGAAGTAACAGAGTAGAGTGTTGTTTTATACCCATTCCTAAAGCCAAAAATAAGCTGTGGGTACACCTGTGTGGTAGATCTGATTTCCAAAGACACCAGTGATTTCGTACATCTGCCAAAAGCTGAGTCATATTTGTTTTCAGTAATACAAGTTAGTTTGAATAATAAGCACTGTGACTCCACACTGCTTGTGTGAAAAATAACTTCTGGATCACCAGAGACTCTATGTCTAACCGATAAATTACGTTAACTTTATTAAAAGTAAACAAGCCCACCTCAAGATCAGCAGGCGAAGCTGATGGAGCTTCATTAGTGGCCTTTAGACAATTTTCATCATTTATGTATTCATATAAAGCTAAATTGAATACCTATAAAAATACCTGGGGTTAACCAGCTGGTTAGGTTAATAGTTACGTCCTTCTGACAAGTGTTTCTTCCTCCTGGAGTACTGCATTATCCAAGTATCTTCAGTATATTGGAAGAAATATCTAATTTGACATACATCACATATTACTTACTACTTTTTGGCACAATAGGTATGTAAGCAGTAGTAGGCATTTTTACACACAGGTATAAACATTAACAGAAACAAGAGCCACTGAATAAAGAGCTTAATTAAAGAGAATAACATTACTTCATCTTTCATAGAACAGATGTATGTATGTAAGATGCATCCCTAATATCTACAAACTAATTCTATTTGACAAATTCTATTTTCTTATCTGGAGAAGATTTATACCCCTGTGAGAAAGAACTTGCTGTATGTTTAGGTATTTCACTGTATCTTTGACACCCACTCAAGTCCACAGTTAATGAGTGCAGTTTGTGGTCGTATGAGCATAACTAGTAAATGATAAGTTAATTCCAGAAGCATTATGCTTTCGCATTGCGGTCAAAACAAGGCACATGTGCTGTGCCTGTGCTCCTCGGTAGATTTAGTCCTCGGAGGATTACTGTTTCTGCAATAATTCTGACATTGATAATGACCATGAAACGTAATAATTTAAGGACTATAATGATCACAATAAGATTTGCATTGATTCTGCACCTCAAACTGGGAACTTACAGCAGTTCCACAGAAAAAATGTTTTGGTTTCAGTGCAAAGAACTGAGATGTGAGAAACTTTACAAAGTTTAAAGTACGTCCAAGCAATGCAAAGATTTTATATCAATTAATGTGATCTATCCAAACTCAAAACCCTCTAGGAACCTTCAGTCAAGGCACTGTATTTCAGTGAAGGCACTGTATTTCTTGCCAGCATGTGATGCATGCTGTTCCACTAACTGCAGACAGCTTTATTAGAGTTTATTAGAGAAGAAGCACCAGCAGCATAAAGACTCTCTTAGAAACACAGGCCACAGAGCCACTTGTACAGACAGAGAGAGAGAGAGAGACAGAGAGCAAGAGAGAGAGAGAGAGAGAGAGAGAGAGAGAGAGAGAGAGAGAGAGAGAGAGAGAGACTCTGGAATAATACTAAGTAAGTTGCCAATAGGTGTTTTGGTTTGCTTTCACAGTGTGATGTTTGTGTGTGTGTGTTCCTGAGCTCTCGCAGGGTTTCTGGTCAGAGTGGTCCGACCCCTGACAAGGGTGGAGTCATAACTGTTAAAGGTCTTACTTAAATTATTGAGAGGTGGACATAGTATATACAAGCAATATCAGAGCTCCTGGACCCAGGCCATACACACACACACACACACACACACACACACACACACACACACACACAAATTTGCACCAAAGATGCTACAGCCATGACGATGCTTCTTTGCTGCCAAGCACTAAAAGAACCAAATAAATTAAAAGGTTAAATGCGCATATGGTTGTACGCATTTGCAAAGAAGCTTTTCAGATAGCCTCTTTCCTATTAGTCATTTACGGCGCTGCCGCCCCCCCCAACACACACACACACGCCAGAGTAGCAACAGCAGCTGACGGGAAAACCGGATGACTCATGAAAACTTGGCACCTAGCTTTTCCTCTGAGACACTGCATCACAAGAGATAATCAAGCGATGCATGTGCACTGATATTTAAATTCAATTAAAGTGCCACTTCACAAAAGCACATGCACAAATAGGCACAAGTAAACACATATGAATGAAGTAATTATCCTTCTCAGAAGTTTGGTCAGGTTCAGAAGCAGAGTTTTATTCAAATGGATTGTAATGGACAGATTTAAAGAAGACTCTGATACAGTGGTAATGTATGGACGAATACCACAAACAATAATTTCTACATGATTTCTTGTCCAGAGCACCTACTGAATTACTGGGCATGTGCTGAAGTCTGTTAACAAATATTTAGGCAAAATAATTTAGTAAGTTTCACAATTTCTTCAGTCAAAGTTGTTTGTAAATTGAACTGTAAAGCAGACTAATGAATTTGTTTTTAGAGAAAAGCCTGTTCTCCAGAGGAAGCTAGTATGTTACCAGTATAGTCATGTGGGTAAAGTTTTATCGCAAGCTCCCAGCATGTGCATGGATACCAAAAACCAAAGTCAACCTAAGATCAGAAGCTTTATGACCTTGTTAGTTTATGTCCTGAGTCATATTATGCACAATTTATCTTAGCATACCATTTAACAGTAGCATACCATTTAACGTAGCATACCATTTAAAATGTCTTGTCTTTTATATCTGTAGGATAGTGGCTCTTGCCTGACTTGAAAACGTCTTCTGATTTCTACATAGGTCACCTCAAACCAGCAGGCGAGGAAAAGCAATGTTGACATGTAATACATATAAATATATATAAAATGGGAATCTTCACATACGTACTAGCAGCAGACACGATGATACACACTAACATTCCACAAGCCATCAGGCTTCTGAACTGCTGACATTCTGCACACACCAATATACACTCACCACAACTACTGGACTCTTCACAATGCCACTTTAAACAATGCCACTTTAAATCCTCATTGCACAATTTTGCACCCCACATTCTAAATACCTCACTGCATTATTGTGCACTAGACATGCTATTAATACTTATAAATATTAAACTATCTTTTAATACTTGTAAATGCTAAACAATCTTTAAAATGTTATTTTCTTTCTTTTTTTTAAATATTGCTTATATTGCACACATATGCAAATATTGCTTATATTGCACACGGTCATATGCTTGTCCAGTACTATGACAATGTCACTACTGGCAATTTACTTGACACATACCATAATTCCTGCTGCCATGGCATTAAATTAGCATGTGAAAAACTGTCAAGACAACAAACATTGTAGTATCTGTCACAACAGGTAACATGACACTGTTACATTAATGAACATAAACTGTCATGACAGCATGACGTCCACACGTTTATCACATGGTCATGTCAAGGTTATGTAGCAGCACTGAAGGAAAACCTGAAGGACCTGAAAATGCCTTTTAACTGTGTTGCTTTAGAGCTGGAAAGTTGGATATAATTTCACATGTCTGTCTCCTAAGACCTGCAGGGACTAAAATTTCAAACATTTATTTGTGGAATTCAACAGCAGCTCCATGGCTACTGTAAGAATTGAATTTCAGTCCTACTGACGCGCCGTTCTTTTTCAGAAAATGTCTTCAAATGTTTATGGTAATGAATGGTGTGCCCAAGATGCAGCAGATGGAGAAATAAAATCACTGAAACGTTTCTTTTAGTTAGAAAATTTTAAAATGTCACTTTTATTTAAAAAGCTAAAACATTTAGCCATAAATCAATTTTTGTTTATGTTTATTTTAAACAGATGCGAAATTCTGCATTCATCTTTCCCTAGCTGTTTGTTATCGGATGTCTCTCATCTTTCTGGATGTTATATCAAAGCTAATCTCAGCTCCAGAGACAGTGTGGTATGGTGGCATTCGTCCTTCTTCTGCCGTGCTATTTTCACTCTTTGCGCTGGAATGGATTGGTACACTAGATTTGTCTCTGCGCCCCCAATTACACATGCTCACACTCCACTGTACGGTCTGTTTTTTTTATTTTATTTATTTAATTTTTTTGTTTCTTTCCCCCTGCAGCTGAGCTTTTGTCTCGCCACAAGAAATTTCACAGTGTCCCTCCGTGATGTGGCATTTCAGTGGCACCACTGAGCTCTTAAATGCATTTGTTTCTGTCACAGGCTCTTAGTCTAACACTGCTACTCCTGTCAGCTCGCTGCAGGAGAAGAGACCGCCACTCGGATATAAAGCATCAGACAGCATGACAGTGATCAGGTGGTGTGTGCGCGTGTGTTTGTGTGGGGAGGTGATACTGGCTCCTCAATGTTCCTGTGTTCAAACTCAGCAAAAAGGAAGCGGAATGTATGCCTTAAGCCTGTGACATTTGTTGTAAAGGCCCAAATCAGACCAATCACATGCTGTCCCTCACTCTGAGAATTCATTACACTGTTACACAGGAGGTCTGCGTCTGTTTAAATGAACCCATGAAAATGCTGGCATAAAATCACTGACATGTTCTAAATATTGCATTTTTTTCAGCAGCACACTTCTCATTAAGATGCATTTGTTGTTTGGATGTTGCCTGTATATACATTTTACCCCTTAGAACTAGAGTGTATCAGTAAAATCTGATCCCAGTAAATATAAATGGTGTAAATCAGTCTGAAACCGGTGTGTGTTCTCCTACATACTTGCCGTTTGCTCTCCGGAGTCCCTCCCTCTGCGGGTTTTCCCCTCCCACTTGTGAGCGGAGACTATCCTGAGAGATCTTGTTTTTTTCTGTTTGTTTCTAAGACCCAAAATAAAAGAAATGTGTTCATTTTGTTCCTTATGGGCATTTGACTGTGACGGCCCAGTTATTATTATTACATGTTTTTAAATTCCAATAACTTTGATTCAGCATGACACAGGACCACCAAACAAAGCTCAGCATGACAACTGAAACCTCGAGCATCAACACGAACCAGGGGATCTTCAATATGAGGAGCTGTTTTGCCATATGGCTACAATTTATCATTGTAGAGCAATCTCGTGCTCTAAAGGTTCAAGATGTGCACAAGCTTTGCGCTCTACATGTGTGTGTAAACACAGTGAAGCCAGCTGAGCTACATTCACAGGCGAATGACATTATTGTTCCTTCCTGTCCCATTAAAAAGTCATTGATTTTTAAAAATCCATTTTCCTAAGTATTCAAATGAAGGCTTATGAATACGAATGGTGAAAAGTTCCACCAGTGAAGGACAACACATAGTTCTCCCAGCTTTCCTGGCTGGATTTTAGTACAACCGATTATCTTTTGTTCAACTCTGCTTACGATGTGACTGCAATGCAAACTGTCCGACATCTCAGACTTTCTACACTGAAACTCAGCTACACAGCCTGTAGAAGCCTTCTATACTCTGGCACCACCCTGTCCAGATTGAAACATTTCAAGTTGGAGGTCCGAACAGTGTTTGGATGCAGAAGCCACATTTGAACAGGGCAAGGGTGAGCAGGCTGGGTCTGGATTGGATGATGTTTTGAGGTTTGACAAGGGTGTCCACTTTTCTTTACAGGTGCCTTTTGGGTAATATGTGACCGTCTTACTGTTACAAATAACCAGTGTTGTATGCAGGATCACAGAAATAGTAATAAAGCATTTCACTGCTTTTATATTTTAATGGACAATAAAATGAGTAACTATAAAAATAATTCATGAATCATTAATTAATCAATAAATAGCTCAAATTAAACCAGGATGTTTGAAAACAGCATAAAATACTGATGAATTGATTTGTGAATAGTGCAGTTTGAAAATCTATTTGAAAATAAAGTTTACAAACAGAAATACAAATCCAGAGTCCCACTGTGAATTCAGAATACAGATTTTATTATTTCAGTAAAAACAGCAATTTCTCTTATCCAGTTTCTAAGCTCATTTCATTTTGACTGTTAGATGCTGAATATGCTTAGTTCTTTTGCCTCCTTATTTAACCTCACTGTTGGTAAAATGAGATCAAATAATGAGATGAGCCATAGGTTTGATTCGAACAAGCTCTCTGATTGATTTGGGAGATGCACTTGTGTTTATATGCCAGTCTGTTATCTTTTAAACTCTGATGCAAGATACAAGGCTAGGATGAGAATGGCAATGCAACCTTTTTTTTTGTTTGTTTATTGTTTTTTTTAAGTGTTTTATGCTCTTTATAATAAGTTAGCTATTTATTGTTGGGTTAATATTTAAATGATGAATTATGTTTGCAAGTATTGTTTTTATTGTTAAAACATCAAATTAATGCTTTATTACTCTTTAATAACACATGATAATCCACATTGTTGGGGTACAAAGAAACAAGTTACAGTAATATAGTACTTTTCTCTGTAATTAAGTTCCATTTAAATTAATTACTTTATAGTTACTGACTTAGTAAAGTTACAGAAATGTAAGTACTTTTCTCTGTAATGAAGTACCATTTAAATTCATTACCTTACAATCATTGAAACACTAAAAATTGCATTTAATTTTTAGTAAAAACAAAATTCAACGCACTCAGCAAACAATCTGCTGAAGCATGTAATTATGCTCATATGCAACTGATAAAGATTACATGATGAACAAAGAGAGTCCCAAGTCCACTTTAAAACAGAGCCAGACTGGACTTTATAAAAATATTTCATAACAGTTGTTAATGAACTGTTTCATCAGCCCTTCATCATTCATCAAACAGCTTCTACCATTCATCATTATAATCAAGTATAACTGACTGCATCAGGGATGGAGATACGGCTCGTAAATGATGTTTACTGTGATTGACTCGTTCTGTCTAATTACTATGCTGACTACTGAGTTTTCACAGAATAACACAGAAGAAAAGAAATGAACCAATTAGTAATGTTCTTCCATTACATTTTGAAAGAAGCAATTAGTAATTGCAATGGACTAATTAACCCAACACTGCAAATAAGTTGGGAATCTTCTTGGGAAGCTGACGTCATTCAAGAAGGTGGAACTCAGGGCTAAGCAGAGTCTGGTCTTTTCTCTCAAACTGGCAACTAACTGATAAGTTGCATCAAGTGTGTTGAGCAGGAAAAATCAAATGGTGCTGAACCCTGGCCAGAGTTCCATCAGGACCAGAGCTCCACACCCCTGAAGCAATTTCATCAACAAGTGTGTCATATCATGGCAAGTGTCCAGAGACAACAATCCAACAATCTGAGTAAATCTCAGGAATACTTTAGGAATATTCCAAGAAGAATAAACCTGTTGCCTAATTCTGGATGCCAAGGCTGGAAACACAGTCAGTATGAGGTATTTAAATCAATGGTCTGCTTTATGGAATTAATAAAGTTGACAGAGCTTTGTCACATTTAACAAGAGAGATAAAGCAATGAATGCTTTAAGAGGAGCGATCTTCTTATCATAGCTGTTCAGGCAAAACCTTGTCTCTCTTTTTTTTTTTTACTAAAATAATTTGAACACCAGCTGCCACTGACATTGAGATTCATGACAAATTGACCCCAAATTGAATAAATCCTGCCTGCAAATTATTACACAGATCATGTGTCCCATGAGTCCCATTTAATACAGTGCGTATATGTACAGGCA
>JBBPCX010128870.1:0-19053 GCA_037974365.1 Hydrocynus forskahlii | reverse complement strand
TATACTTTAAACAATACAGAACTTTTTTCCTCTGTACCTCCAGAGAAAGAAATTCTACAAAAAGCTTGTATCGTCATGGCCGGTGAGTGGTGGAGCATTTCTTTTTTAACTTTTTTTACATTTCCTAGGCAAGTAGCATATTTTGCTTTGATTTGGTTTCAGTATGTACTGCAAGTATGACTACAGACAGAACTGGGTTAGAAGTATGATAATTTAGGGTTTACGGAAGTAGAGTTAATTGAACGTTCATTCAGGTTGTTGAAAATAAAAAGGATTCCTAAATGATCCTTGGCTTGATGGGTGTAGTACAGTTTGGTCTTACTCTTTGCAAGGTTGTGGTGTTCTTTCATTTGTCTTTGTTAGGTTTTTCTGTACAGTGGCTCGAGAGTAATTCTGCCAAGGATGAAGTGACTGACATCCTTGCCTGTGTGAAATCAGCCAACCCAGTTCAATTGGTGGCAGACATGGTGGCCAGAGACTCTAACTTCCAGGGAAACACATCCAAAGGGAAAAGGGGGCTGAAAGAAAAAGAGTGCTCCTTTTGGGCTGGCACCTCTAGCGCTTCCCCGGTCCCACCTCTTTGTTGACACCCTTTAGTGCTTTGGAGAGCACTATGGCCAGCTCCCCAGTTTTCTTTTCCCTGGTTGGTTGAGAAAAGTTGCTCATCTCAGCCAACAACTCCTGTCCTACTGTCATGAAGCACTGTGCGTATCCACCAATGTCACCTGTTGTCATGGAGAACTGCTTGTCTCTGTTGATGTTGCCTGCTGTCATAGAAACTGCTCGTCTCCACTGATCCCACCTGCTGTCATGAAGAGCTGCTCCTGAAGCCACCGACTGTACCAGAGGGTCCCAAGACACTACAGATGCTCCCTGCCATTCTGGAGGACCCCAAGTCTTCGCCGTCACCCTGTCTCCTGACTCTTTGTCGCTGGCGCCTGAGCCTCCAGGTCCAGAGCAACCAGTGCCCAAGTCTCTTTGCCAGTGCACACATCTCCTGGTCCTGTTTATCCAGTGCTTCTGTGTCCTGACCCCAAACAGCCTGCTTCCCAGCCTCCTGAGCCCAAGCAGTCTGCTCTCCTGGTTCTGGCCCAGCCCTGACGTCTGGCTAGCTTATGGGTCGCCTGTTGTCGGCCACTCAATCACCTGGCTCCCCATCGCCAGCCTCCAAATTCCCAGGTCCCGCACTGGCAGTTTCCCAGTCCCCTGGTAGTGCATGAGTGGCTGCTCAGGATATTTCGGCCCGGAGCCCAGACGTAGCTCCAGCCCAGTCTGCACCTGTGTCCCAACCTACACAAACACCTAAACCACACAACCCTAGGAACTTTTCTTTTCCTGCCTCACCTGCACCTGGACGCTGCATTTCCATTGATGTTTTCAGTTTCCACAGTCAATACTGTCTATTTCCTTGTCTCTGTTCCTTTCTGTGTCCCTGTTACCATGGTTGTTCTGGCCCCATTGTCTCCCTCTTTGTCTGTCCCAGTCCATGTTACAGACCCAGTCGTCACACCTGTCACAGTCTCTGTACCTGTCCCGGTTATTGTGTCCCAGTGTCCTGGCCAATCACCAGTTCCTTAGTCTTCTATTTCAGTGCCAATCATGCCTTGTGTTCAGTCACGCTTTCCTTCGAAAGTCCATTCCCCTGTCCATTTTGACTCCAGTACTGTCACATATCCAGTCTACAATCCTGTCTGGTGTTTCTTCTCTTTCTCCAGCCCAGACTGCTTTTGCATTACGCATCACATCTTCTGTTTACGTCCCAGTCCAGTTCATGTCCAGCCCTTTGTCCCATCTCCTATCAACCCCCTCACCCAGTCCTGGGCTCAGTTTCCCCTGTTTTTTCCTGTCTTTGTTCTGCCTGTCCTGCCGTTACCTCTCCTCTAGGCCAGGTGGATCATATTAACACCTCAGGAGATGCAGTCTAGAAAGGGAGGTCCTTTAACAGCCTTGCCTTGTCTTGTCTCGCTCCTTTCTGTCACCCCCTGTTCTGTTTCCTGCTCCTCCTCCCACACTTGATCTTTTTTATGTATAACTCATGCTGTCCATTTATTTTGGATTCCTGGTCACACCCCTGTTTCCTGTTCTCACTTTTGTTTGAAGCTCCACCCCATCCTGCCCTGCTACTTAGTATTATCACTTGAATATTTGTAACCACACCCCATCACAGTTGTCCCTGGTAAAACTTTTATACCTTTGTGTATTTATACCTTTGACTTTGTAGTTGTCAGTCAACCCTAACGGCACCCTGAATTTACCGGTGTGTGTTGTATCCTGCCAGCTATTGCATGTGATCTGGTAACATTACAAGAGCACTGATCTCAAGAGCTTTCTCCATTAATAGTTGCTCAACAGAACACAAAAATGTCAAACAGTACATACACAGAAAACAAACAGTTACCATGTGATGCTTTAATGAGTCATTTGAAATTGTATTTTGTGTTATTGAGGGATTTACCTTCAGTATATTAGCAGTTATTAAGACATACTCCCAGACCTATGTAGTCATATTCATTTTCCTGACTGTTTTTCTGTAGAGAATGAAAGGTCTGCCAGGGCCAGTTGGACCACCAGGAGATTCTGGGCCACCTGTAAGACACCATATAGACTGATTTCAAGTTTCCATCTGTGAGCCTTTTAAGATCCAAATTAAATACTAGCAGCATCTTATGTGTGCTGTCTATGTTCATAGGGACCTTCTGGAATTCCAGGGAAACAAGGCAGGAAAGGAGAATCAGGGCCAAAGGTAGGCATCTGTGCCGTACTGGCTTCATACTACACAATGCATCACTAATACTGACCAAGGACAAGCACTGCTATCGGCACTGCCGCAAGCGAATACCAGCTACTGTGTCGCTCTTTGTATATTTAGTATGTAATTTTGTTTGAGTGGCTTTGTGGCTCTTACCCCTATGCTGTTGGCCTGACACCCTTTGTTTACTCGTATAATGAAGCGACTGCAGAAAAGCAAAAAAATAAAAAATAAAAAATTCTCTGTCAAAATAATATGACTGCACAAAAGGATAAGGTCCATCAGGTCTGGACATAAAGAGATGATTAAATTGGTGTAGACAGAGCCACCCTCATGAATTAAATAAACCAGTTTCACTAATTTATCAGTCTCATTATTATAATCAAGTAAATATTAGTCTTTCATTTCAGGCTGAAGAATCTTAAGGATTTGAGAAGGTTGTATTAAATATGAAGTATTAAATGTATTCAAATGTATTCAAATGAAATCAAGACAACTTGGTGGAAATATAGGAAATATTTATTAAAACATCAAATATTTATTAAAACATTTATTAAAACTCTGTTTCTAAAACACAAATATAGCAATCAAATGTGAATTCTGTTGATATAGATGTTGGCAGCAACCCAGTATTGGAATGAAATCAAGACTTTTTTGAAAATAAATGGAATGTGAAGAGGGGGGGTGAGAGAGAGAGAGGGACCGAGCAGCTGCCCTGTGTGTTTTGTGAGGAATAAAGAAGGCACAAATTTTTGAACGGTAAACATGGCACTCATGAGAGTGATTGACAATTTTCAGCACACCATTCACTGTGGTCTGTGACTATGTGATGAGGCCCGCTGACCCTTAGTCTGGTAGAGTTTAAAACATGCATGTCATGCTGAGTGTGAATTCAGCCTTATGATAAAGCTAATGGCGTGTTTTAGCTTTATAAATATGAAGTTTTAATAAATCTCAGAAATGCTAAGGTATCACAATGATGTTAGTGAAAAAAGAAAATCACACGCAAAGATAGAACATGAACACATTCACAACGTGTTCATAAAATAAGCTATGCTATGCTATATAGAGTTCCGTACAGTTTGTCGTCCTCACAGTCCTCACATATTTGGAGGGAAAGGTCCATCATCTCTGCTTGTTGGGGAAAAGATTCTTGCCCTGCCTCCCCTCTGTTTAAAGAACAGGGTATTAAAATGTTCTTTTTATTTTATTAAGCACTATCAAGTCAGTTCCAGCTTCTATATGTATAGTTTTTCTCCAGAATATACTGTTTGTGTCTTCTGTTTGGGTCAAATTATTAAAAAATATTTGAAAGGTACACACACGTCCGTCTTGTTTTTGGTTTTCCTGTTCTTCTTTGAATTCAGCGGCATCACTCCAAAATAATTTTATTTTTAACAGGGTAGCAGTGGCTTTCAAAGCAAAGTGGTATGAATTCAGTGGTAAAAACCTCTGAAAGACTGAAAGTAACTCCTTGCAGGTGGAAGCAATAAAGGGTATCATAGAAAACTGAGGATTTAGAACAAGTATGTCCAACAGTCCAGTACACTTTGCTGAGTTCTTGCTAAAACACACCAGATTCTGCTTAGCAGGTTTAGTTGGTGTGTTAGAGCAGAAACAAATGCAAACTGTGCTGTACTCATTAACAGTTTCCTTCTGTTGCTGTGAGCAGGGCGGAGTTGGTCCTCCTGGGATACCAGGTCCTCCAGGGAGACCAGGGCAAGATGGCACACCAGGCCGAGACTCTGAAACAGGCCTGCCAGGACCCAAAGGGGAAGATGTATGATTCCATTTATAATTTTTACACATATCAGTATAAATTTTACACATGTCAGATAACCACTAAAGCTCATGACTCATGAGATCCAAGACTGATGGGCCCGTGCATGTGTGTGTTCTTGCAGGGTCCACAGGGGTACAGAGGAGAGCAAGGTAGCAAAGGGGAGCTGGGTGAGTGGGTAAGAAAGACCAGGGTTTTTGTCAATCTGAGTATAGAAAGCTAAGAGCAAATAGTGTAAATGTGAGGGTTTATGTGAATGTAATTGAGGACTAAACCGCATGGGCAGTGTCTGCTCGGAGGGCAACAAGTTGCATTACAAATAAACACAATGATATTTGCGGCTGTTAGGGTTATACTGGAGAGGCGGGACCTCAAGGAAACAAAGGAAGGAAAGGAGAGAAGGTAACCTACATTTTGTTCACATTCTCTAACCGCAATATGAATCAGTTCTGCTTCGCTTCGATTCTGATTTAACATTTCTGTTGTTTTTTCTTGTAGGGAAATAAAGGGGATATTGGCCTGATTGGAATAACTGGCTACATTGTATGTTGTCAGTAGCCAGTGCTTATAATCTGTTTTACATGCAGTCGTTTCACCTGTTCCATGACCTGCAGTATGCCTTGCGTCAGGGATTTCAGACTCCCGTCTAATTTACCACAGCTCTACAGAGACAGCTCATTATCTGATGACTTTAATCAGGCATATTTAGTGAGGGAGAATGTTGTGGATGTTGTGAGAATGTTGTGTAGTGCTGTGTCTCTGAGAGAACTGAGCCTGACACATGTTTATTACAAGACATTTACAGGGATCGTTATTGTTTTTTTAATATACTAGAGGTGCATTTTGTTAGATTTTCTGAATGTTTATAATATATATTATAAACGCAAAAAATGATTGCTTTAAAATAAAATAATGGTTTTGTTATATAATGAATTGTTGCTTGTTTGCAGGGGCTGCCTGGACCTAGAGGACAACAGGGTTTTATAGGACTACCTGGCTCTCATGTATGTTACCAACTTCTTGTCTCTCTAAAACATAGTGATGAACCCAGTTTTTGATATCTTCACTAAATGCTGCTGTGTTTTCTAGGGAGATGCAGGAGGGGCTGGGTTTCCAGGAAGTCCAGGTCCAACAGTATGTCACACACACTAAGATATGTTCTATCATATTTCTATTTTGCTACTGATACAAAGACCCTAACATTTAACCTTGGATTATAGGGGAATGTAGGACCTAGAGGGGCAAAAGGAGTGATTGGTATCAAAGGACCCCCTGTAAGTACACATCCCTACTTTAACTATACAATAAGGGCCTGTTCACAGTTTATTAGTACATTTTTGTAAAATCCTCTGTACAGGGGCAGCCTGGTGAGACTGGACCAAAAGGACCAGATGGTCAGCAGGTAAATATCACAATTTTTGGGAGGGAAGTGATAAATTGTTATATATACCTATGACTCCTACAACATGTCTTTGGCTTTGTACCTTGCACGATTAATCCATGATCTGTATTAAAATGTAGTTTGATGAAGTTGTAAAATAACAGCAGAAGGTCTGTGTTACAAGAGCCAGTGCCACTCGTTTCTGATGCATTTAACATTCTTGCATGTTGCTTTTGAGCTCCAACTCCTGCATGGCAGATTTGTTCTTCAAACCTCCAGCTCCAGCAGTCACAGTGTATCTGTGTGCGTCCACATTTGCTTCTTGTCTTTGCTGCACCTTTAGGATTTTACCTGGCTGTCTAGCCTCTTGCCAACCCCATAAGGTTAAAAAGGATGTCCTTCAACCTTGCACCAGTAACGTCACCCTTTCACCTAAGGCCTCCCTCTGTAATACTGTTGTCAGATATTTAACTCTTACAGTAATTTTATATCGATGGTGTTTTAAACAGTCAATATTATACAATTTGAATAAATTAAAAAACATATATGGACATAGTTTTCTGCCAGTGTGTGCATCCTCACTGTGGTGCCTTCTTCTCAGACACTCAAGTTTTTACAATGCTACTCTGGTTCCAGCAAGGAGATTTAAACTCTTTCTTTCAAAATGTCTTCCTCTCATGATACTCTCTCAGGATTAAGCAGTATATTCCAAAGACTAAGGACTTCTTTATCTAACTTGCACTTCTAGCATAAAGCAGAAGGCACACAGAGCTTCAGCTCAGAGCTTTCAGTGTGGATTGTAATTGTCCAATGGGCACCATACTAACTTAAATATTTCTAATGATTGCAAAGGTAAACCCAAATCCAATTGTCCAGATATGTTTAAATTATGTAAATGCACAGGGGACATTAGGATGAGTATGTGTACATATGCCCAGCATAATGTTATATTTAATAGCTGCAAACAAGCTGATAAGTTCTGGTGTGTTACAGGGGGAGCCAGGTCCTGATGGCATTGCTGGTTTTCCTGGAGATGTTGGCCCTCAGGTATTCAGTATATTTTCCTATTCTACATCAGCTGTAGAGTTAATCCGTGTCTTATCCATGCTCACGAACAGTTCTATATTCAGCTTGGACTGTTCACTTCTTTTGGAAATTTTCGTCTTGTTTATACCTGAAAATAACAAAGTAGGAGTTCATGATTAGTTTCTGACACTGAAATCATATATTATCTGGCTAATCAGGCAGACAAAATTGTTCCATCATTCATACATTAGTATTCAAACAGACAAATGTTTAACTTGCTGAGCTGTGTCTGATTTGTTTTAGGGAAAACCAGGGATAGATGGTCCTCCAGGTCCCAAAGGAGATCAGGTATGGCTTGCCTTTGATGTTGCACAGCGCTGATTCTAAAGTTGACTAATACTCTTCAGTGTATTTGACTTTTACCTCCGGCTATTTTTCTCTCAATTTAACAGGGAAAGAGTGGAAATGAAGGGGAAATAGGGGAACCTGGTCTCCCTGGACCTGCGGTATGTCTTCACTGTGGTTTTGAAGGGAGAATAGACTGTGTTTTATAGACTGTTTTTATTGTATTCAATGTCTTTGAAAAGTTAAGAGCTTTGCAAAACTGTTTCCAATGCTTGACATTTATTTTAGGGCACCACTGGAAAGCCAGGAAAGCCTGGGCCCTCAGGTGATCCAGTAAGATTACCTAAACTAGTTCCTGTATTTATCATTACCTAAACATTTTTAACTTAGTTCATAGTTACATAATAGGTTTTTATTAAAACAATTGCATTGTCATCCTTTTCATTTGTTCCTGCTCCTGCCTATTTTGTTCAGGGCATTAAAGCACAACATGGTGATAAAGGTGATCTTGGCCACAAAGGAGATCGAGTGAGTTCATATTCCCATTTCTTAAGAATCTTCTTTCTAACTTTTGCCGTTCTCATTATTTTTCACCTGATAGGCTGTAAGTACAGTCCGTTATTATGTTTCAACTCCATGTTTTGTGTGTTTTACAAGGGTCCTCCTGGTTCTCCTGGTAAACGAGGATTCAGAGGTCGAGGGGGGCAGTCTGGTGTTCAAGGAGAAGCAGGGCAGACTGGACCTACTGGTCCACCAGGACCTCAGGTTAGCTAAATTTCCTAATGCCACTTTACTTTTTTTTTAAATGAGCCACTATAATCATAGTAATTTATTAGGGCTTGGAAGGAAGTGCTGGAGAGCATGGAAAACAAGGCAAAGATGGACCGAAGGTAATAACACATTGTCCCATTCATGCAAAGTAATATGTTTATAAGTTGGAACAGGGAATAGTTGACTCTGTGCACTGCAGTGGGTCCCTATAACTGGAGTTGATAACTTCTCTAGAGAAAGTCATTCCTATGAATTTCCATAACACCTTGGTTTCTTGAACAATAATGTAATTGTCTTCAGGGAGACAGAGGACCCACTGGTATGCCTGGAGTTCCAGGACATAGGGGGGACAAGGTACACAACAAGTGCACAATATTTTAATAGTCATTTGCTTTGAAGCATGCCCAATATATTACTAAACCAGATACACAAACTGTTGATAAAGTATTGATTACGAAGACTTTTTACATGAAAAGGGTCGCCAAGGACAAAGTGGATTCAGTGGTTTTCCAGGACCTTTGGTATGTAGACTTTTGTAGTGAAATAGTCAATAGCCACGATAATTGACGTTTCTGGATAATGAATACATAATGATTCCCATGCTTATTGCAGGGGCAAATGGGAATACCAGGAGAAGAAGGACCTGAAGGAGATCCTGGTATTAAGGTTCCTGTGTACATTAGACTATCTATATTTGAAGTTAAAACATTTAACAGGCCTTGATATGAAATGTATTTTGCAAACGGTTTTCAAATTTTGCTTTAGAATTGTAAACATTATGATGATACACTGGTGCTACAGTGATAAAAATGATAATTACTGTTAATTTCCCAAATATGTGGCATTTTTTGGGTTGGTTTAATGTGTGCTAGTTGGGTTTGCAGGGTAGTCCAGGGCTTTCGGGAGCAGTAGGAGCTAAAGGTCTGAAGGTATAGTACTTTCCTTTTTTGTAACTATGATTTTACATTTATTTCATTACAGACCTTTGAGACTATTCATACATAGAAGGTTAATAAAACATGAAGCCTTGATCATATGGCATTGTGCATAACCATATTGCACAATGCCTAATCCCTAACATTTTACTTCAGTTGTGACTCTCTTATGCCCAAACTCATTGCCCAGCTGGAAAAACTTCCTAACCACTAACTCCTAGTCCTCTAGTAGCAAGAATATCTTAACTTTTAACCCAGTCTCCGACAGCAGTGGTATCTTAACCCCTAATGCAGTCACCAACAGCAGGGACGTCTTAAACCCCATTCCATTCAGCGAAAAACAGGGCCATCCTAACATCTGATCCAATTCTTCCAACAGCAGGGATATCCTTATTCCAAATCTTGTCATCCAGCAGGGTAATTCCTAACTCAGTCCTTCACAGCAGGTACTTGCCAATCCTCAGTCCAGTCATTTAACCACGAGGACTTCTTTTTCCCAAATGTAGTCACCAACATTAGGTATATCTTAAACCCCAATTCAGACTTCCAAGAATAGGGACATCTTAACCCCTAACCCAGCTATCCCAACAGCAGGGATATCCTAACACCTGACCCTGTCCTCCAACAGCTAGAGTTTCCTAAACCCCTACTGCTGTTCTCCAATAGCCAGGACACCCTAACCACTAATGGAAGTCCTCCAACTTCAGGAATATCTCAAGCCCTAAACCCGGTCCTCCAGTAGTAGGGCCTTCCCAAACCTCAACCCAGTCAATAAATGGGATATCTAACCTTTGACCCTGCCCTTCCCAGGGATGTCCTAATCCTTAACACATTCCTCCAACAGCATGGATATTACTTAAATCCCCTGATTCAGTCTTCCAACAGCAAGTGTATCCCAAATACCTAATGCAGTTTTCCAACAGCAGGGATATCACAACCACAACCAATCATCAGCAGAGGTATTTTAAACCATTACCCAGTCTTTCAATGCCAGACAAACTTAACTTTTAAGCTTGTCTTTCAGCAGTGGAGCCATATTAGCTTCCAATCTAGTCATCCAAAAGAGGAATATCTGAACCCCTGACCCAGTTTTTTCAACAGTACTTATATACTAACTCCTAACCAAGTCTCCCAACTACAGTACCCAAAATCCCTAATCCAGTCCCCAATCCCTAATTTAGTCTTCCAGCAACAGGAACATGCAAACAAACAATCCAGTCCTCCATCAACAGAGACTTTCTAGCCCATAATCCAGTCACCAATAGCTGGGACATCCTATCCTCCAATTCACTTGTCCAACAACAACAACATTCTAACCCAATCCTCCAACCACAAGAGTATCATAACACCAACCTAGTCATTCAACAGCGGGGATAACCTAATCCATAACACTATCCTCCAACGCCAGGCAGATTTTTAACCCCTAATACAGTCACCTACAGCTGGAGTATCCTAACTCCCAATACAGTTGTCCAACAAGAGCATCCAAACCCAGTTGTCTAACTGCAGGGCTACCATAACCCCTAACCTAGTTCTCCAGTAGCAGCCATACCGCAAATCCTAATCATGTCCTTCAAGATTTCCTTAGAAGCATTTAGAATGGGATGGGATCAGTGGGATCCTTACATTTTGTCAAATCATTCCACTTTGTTTCACATGGGTCTGTTTTTTTTATTTGTTCTGATCAGCCTCAGGATAACATCCTAAAACAACAAGTAGGCTAAAGTAAGCTATTCTTAGCCACCAGGACCTGTGATGATAGTCATACGTCCATTTGCAAGACTTCGTAACCCAGTCCAGTCCTTAAGCACCAAGGACATCCCAACCACTTACCCAGCTCTCCTACAGCAGGGGCATTAAAACCAAACTCAGTCTTCCTACACAAAGATCATCATGACCCAGTGGTCAAGGGACAAGGATAATCATAAGCTCTCATTTTTTTTCTCAAGGGACAAGGACAGTCTAATTCCCTTTGCCTATGAAACAGAAACATCCTAGTACTAGACCTTAAACCAGACAGAGATGTACTAACCCTATACTATTGGTCAGACAGCAGGGTTGCAAACTAAACTGCAGTGTCATTATCTGTCCATACAATGGGGTCATAGAGAAGATGAGATGATGAGAAGATGAGATGAGCCCTGGTTAACATATCAATGCTATTATCTTCATTTAGGGCCTGCAGGGTTTTCCCGGCAGTCCGGGGCTGGATGGGATTCATGGTCTCCCAGTAAGATACAGCCAAATATTGGAGATTTTCTGGTAAATGAAGGCCCAGCATGCTACAGAAGCTTAATTAAGATTATATTGTTTTTCAGGGACCCACAGGACCACCAGGACCAAATGGAGATGCTGGAGTTTCAGGTTTAAAAGTAAGTTTGGCTACATGTACATTGCAAGGCTTACTGCTCAGTTCTCAGTTCAGTTCCAATATCAGTAAATGAACAATAAATGAACAAATTAGCAGCACCAGCCCTTATTTACTTGACAATTATTTTATCGTGCAATAATGCAGTTTTTCTCTTACTACTTTTTTGAAAGTTCATTGCTTTTTTTGTGCTCGACCATTTCACCTCACTCTAACAGGGACACTTAAAAAGCAGCTTATTTGTTTAAAGTGTTTGCAAACCCAATGTTATTGGTCTTTTGTTTATATAAAGCAGTACTTCTAAAAGTGCGCAATACACTACTTTTGAATTCATTATTGAATTTAGCGTATAACAATGCGATCAATCACAATTAATCGCAGAACATCATGCGATTAATCCTGATAGAAATTATAATCGTTGCCCAGGATTATTACAAATATTATGAGCGCTCATCAGCTTTATTTATTAATTCACATCACTGGTTTTGAAGCTCCTGCTGGCAAACATTTTTAGTTGCCTTTGCTGCCATGTTCTGCAAACAGGATAAGGGGTGGAATGCACATGCGCAGTGGAAAAAAACACCTGAATTCTGATCTGAACATTTTCATTAAGGTCTATGTATTTAATTCTAGGGCCACGTATGAAAGAGACTCTAAGTTGAAAAAATACAGTTTTGTGTCCACACAGACCTGTGTCGCATTGGGGCTTCACCCTAACATACACTATTTAAACAGTGACTGATTTTTCATTTAGGACATAATGAGAAAATCACTTGAAGATAATGTCATTTTGCAGTATTGTTTCGCTTGTGTGTGTCACACGGGGGAAACATCGAGGCATAATGCAGGATCTAGAAAAAGTATACATAAAATAATACTAACATACTAACGCATGACAAAAACAGGAAGACAACACAAAACCTTACAAAGGAACTCGAAAATAAAGGGACTACTTACATAAGATCTGACTAGAAACAAGGACAGGAGGGGTAATTATACACAGCTGAGAATACTAACAAAAGGGACAGACTAGGGAGGAGACAAGGAACCAAAACAAGAACAAAAGCACATGGTTAGGAGCCAAGAGGGAGCAAGGACAAGACTGAGACTGAATGGGCGTGTGCCGCAGGCCCAGTTTTTACTTTTGAAAATATTTTGCTGGCAGGGTGAGCAGGGAAAGCCTGGTGGTCCTGGCACACAAGGTCCTGTGGGAAAAATTGTGAGTATTTATTATCCCCTCACCAAAATGTCTGAATCAAAAAGCTTTAGCCAAATATTTACATATTAGTAGATATTTAAAACTGAGTTACAGTGGTGTAGTGCTGGATGCATGAATTGCACGAACTGATTTTTGTTTTCCAAAGGGGGATCCGGGAAGCAGGGGACCCACTGGTAAACCTGGAAAGCCTGGAGTGAAGGTAAATGTTGCGTTGAGAATTATTGAAATACTGTGATATTGTTAGTCAACAGGGTGTTCTTTTATTCCTGCTTTGACATGTCTGGCACATTCTCTTCAATACTCTGATTAGTGGGATAAAGCACTATGTCACAGAAACATCCTAACACTAACATTTTATTGTTTAGTAACCATGACCATAAACCTCAGATGGTATTTCATTTAGGGCATTGGATAATGTGAATATTTATTAGGAAAAATATTATGCTTGTAGAAGTGCAAGTGAGCAAAAGCAGTGTGAACTGCTTGAGCTGGAAAATGGAAGGTGGACGGCACAGATGGCCTGTGACACCGCATGGGAAAGGCAGCACAATATTTAGTTAACTGAGGTTAAGAAATTAACAGGCATTAAAGACAAATACATGTTTTTTTACACTGTTTGTTGTCAAAAAATGTTTAATTTAGATGCATTATTTTGACTGGGTGCTAATGTCTAGCAGCTGTGTGGGATGCTTGGTAGTGGATTTGACAATCACACTTTTACCAAGTTATGAGTGACAAGTGTCCTGTGAGTTAGACTTAAACTCAATGTTGTAGTGTGAAATTACTCATTCTTAAAGAGGTTCTTAAAGGTGTGTTTTGGCTGCATCACCAAAACTTCCTAAAGCAAGTATAGATTTACCATTTTGCACTCTTGTTCAGCACCAAATGTTTCAGGTCTTTTGGATGCAAAAGGTGCTTCTTGGTAGCTTTAGTGTAATGCTAACATGTGTTTTCTACAGGGGATCAAAGGCAGAGAAGGAACAAAGGGGGATTCTGGCAGCCCAGGACAGAAGGTTAGAACTAAAGTTTATGCCTGGAAATATCATAATGTTAAGGCCAACAACCTTATTATTTTCCGGAATGTCTAGGTAGCTCAACAACATTCCTGTCTGGCTTTTTGTTGATGTCAGTTGAATCAAATGGGATTGTGTAGGGAAATCATGTTGTGCTGAACTATGGCCTTCAAGATTTGCAGCTGGCAGCCTTAGCCTGATGATATAACACAGCGTATGGATTTTAGGCTGTCCATCCATTTATACACAATTATTCTTATTCTCCAATGTATCAATGTAAATATAAATTTTAATCTTTATATCTGATTTATTTCTGCTTGTATATTCCTTTTAAACATCATGTGTGCAGGGAATTCAAGGACCGGATGGTCCTAAAGGGAAGCCCGGTCGTCCAGTAAGTTTTTAATTACATTTAGTCTTGGTTGTTCTGAGTTGTTTAATAACCAAGTAGGTTTTTACATACAGGGAATCAGATCAGATGCTGTCATTCATGTATGTTAGAGTACAGTGCTAAGAACTTTGCAGTACAACTCCCACTAGAATTGCCAATTTAAAGCAACACCTTGATTTCACAGGTATTCATCTCTTTAACACGTTTATTAATTTGGTGTTCATAGGGGACCCGAGGAATTCCAGGCATGAAGGGTTACCCAGGGCCACTTGTAAGAAATCACTTAACACTTGCCCTATTTTTTAATTTTAAAGTGCTCAAATCTATATTCATTGTGTTTATACTGTTTCACAGGGCATAGCAGGAAACATAGGTCCATGGGGTGAGACTGGCCTTCAGGGCCCACCAGGAGACCAAGGGCCTCAAGGTTCAGCAGGTCCCATGGGGGTGGCCGGTTACCCAGTATGGTTTATTCCTTTGATTTCACTGGTTTTCAGAGAACTGGGAATGGTTCCTATCATTGCACAATTGGTGATGTCAATACATCTTCTATTTTGTCTCTCAGGGTAAGGATGGACCAGCAGGAGATACAGGACCTCAAGGTGACAAGGGTGACAAGGTCAGTTAAACTGAACTGTTCACGTGCCAATTGGTGGTTTTCTCATGTATTGCATATGTATATATTTAAGAATGTTTTTTGTACTTCATTCATGCAGGGGTTTACAGGAGTAGTTGGACTGAAGGGAGTTGCTGGTGTCGATGGTGAGGAGGTAGATTATTTATACTGTGTTGATTTTACAAGTGACACTTTAGTCTGTTACACAAATGTGTGATTTCTCAGTGTTTGAATATGACAATAGAATAGACTTTACTCTACTTGCTTAATGAATTTAAAAGTTTCCATACTTAAACTAATGTTAATAGTCATGCATTGTTTTAGGGCAGAGTAGGGGCGAATGGATCAGTGGGGCATGCAGGACTTAAGGGACTGCATGTGAGTATTCATCCGATCAGTCTCACTTTGAGACTGGAAACACCTACAGATTTCTGTGTTTGATAAAACTGATGGACTTCTGCTCGTCAGTGACCCTGAATAGTGACATGATGAGTTTTAAGACATGCTGAGGTGATGATAAGCTCACAGCAGTTTTGTTTACATATATTCAAGATGGAATGACCATATGTTGTTAATTTAACTAAACTAGGCCGTGTGTATTTTAGGGTGAAAAGGGGAGTCCTGGGCCACCAGGTGTAAATGAACCTAAAGGGGTCAATGGAGCCAGAGGTCATAATGGGCCTCCAGGAATAAAGGGTTCTACTGGACGAGAAGTATGTAGGACTTTCATCACAAAGTGTAGTACTACAAAAGTACTGTATTACTTTAAAGCACTATAGTAATGTACTTAAATGTGCATGATTGAGAAGTTTTAAGTTAAAGTTCAAGTGAATGTGTTGGTATTTCAGGGGGAGAGCGGAACTCCCGGACAGAAGGGACACCCTGGACTTCCTGGAGAAAAGGTGGGTTTTAACATATGTATCCTCATAAATGCTAATACCCTTTATACACTTTAATAGCTTGCATGTGTGTGTTTTTTATGTGTGTGCATCCACGTGTGTGTGTTTGTGTGTGTGTGTGTGTGTGTGTGTGTGCATGTGTGCCTGCACAGGGTCAGTCTGGCTCCAGAGGCCGTTCAGGTTTAGCAGGAATATATGGTCCAGTAGGCAGTATTGGAGCAGGAGGAGAAAAAGGTGCCAAAGGTGAAGTTGGACTTATTGTGAGTAGCTACACAATACATCATACCCACTATCCACTATTTATTACACTCATTTACATTCATTACACGTACATTCACTATTACACACTGACTGTTATGTGTTAAGCTGTCTCATATGCATTACTTACTGAGAGGGAGAGCACATTAGGGTGAGAGTATCAGAGCGCATGCTAGCCTAGCCCAGCCTAGCTTGGCCTAGTTTAACAACAATGTGCAGCCAAGCTAAGCCAATCATTTTGTTTCTGATGGCCTTCCACTACGGATGCACCAAATATTCGGCCACCAAAAATTTTCGGCCGAAAATGGCAAAAAATGCATTTTCTTTTTAATGTGACCGAAACCGTGATGACGCAATGATGACGCAACCACAGCCTGCACGCGCCAGATTGGATTAGAGTCAGCATGTCTGCCGTGTGGGCACATTTCGATATATCTAAGAAAGGTACATGGAAAGCCATTTGTAAAGCACGCAATGCCGAAATTTCTAGAGGGGGTGCATCCACAAAGACTTTCTCAACGTCGGGATTAATTTATCATGTAAAATCAAAACATCCCGATCGCCATGCAGAGTATGAAGCACAGAAGAGGCAAGACCCTTGGAGCCTGTTTGATACACTATTTTGTTTTAGGCCTACAGAAATTGTTGTTATATCTTTCAACAGTTTTTAAAACACTTGTTCTGAATGCACTTTGTTCATGCACTTCGTTCAGAATATTAAAATGCACTTGAATTCACTAGTTTTATGAGAGAAGATAGTTAATATTTCAGCCATCTTGCTTTTAGGCTATTCATGAGTGGGGCCAAGTAAAATATTTTATTTAAAATTTTTATTTTATATTGTGCATTGTTTGAATGCTAAATAAATATTTTCATGGTTTTGTAACTGATGTATTCTTTTAATAATTTAATAATAATAATTTCTTTTGATTTTCGGTTATGGTTTTCGGCCAAGTGTTTCTTCATTTTCGGTTTTCGGTTTCGGTCCAAAAAAATAATTTCCGTGCATCCCTACCTTCCACTATGCTTCCATAAACCATGAGACAACCTGCCTAACTGAGAATAGCAGAAATGGAGGGCAGAGTAACATTGCTACAACAATGTAAGAAGGATGAAGATTTGCTTGATTCCATGCTTGGGTCACTCCCTACTGCTGGGCACCCTGGGCATCGTCAGGACCCCATCGAACATCTAGCCCACCTACAACAGAGGACACAGAGGAGTATGTGGCGACCTGTGAAACCTGTGCTGCACAAAAGCATGAAAACCAATGTCCTTAAGGGCTGTCTCCATGCCACGTCGTTCTTGGTCCCATGTTGAACTGAACTACCCCCCTCTTTCTCAGGTGCCAAAGTTAGTGACAATGCCCAGCAATTTCCTAGCCTCCTTTCTACCCCAGTCTCCTCTCAGGGAAGAGTCATTGAACGTTTTAGTTTTATCTACATTTTACATTTCAAAGATGTATGTGTGGTGTAAAACTAATCAGACTTCAAAGGTTTACGTGTGGTGTAAAGCTAATGCTGCCCATGCCTCAAGAAACACTCTACTTATGGTGAAATATGGTGGTGGTGGCATAATGCTGTGGGTATGCTGTACTTCTGCAAGGGACTGGGAGTCTTGTAAGAGGCAAAGGGAAAATGGATGGATACAAAAGCCACACATCTTACAGGATAACGTTTTATAGAGATCTCTATAAATTCTGCCCAGAAGAACTTGCACAAAGTACTACTGAAAAATGCGCAAAACTGATACATACATTAGAATTATGACTCTTATTGCAGTAAAAGCTTTCTCTACAAAGTCTTATTGTGTAGGGGTTTAATACTTATGCAAATGCTATTATTTAATTAAATATATGCAGAAAAATGTTTGACTTTGGGAATGTATTGTTACATCATGGGAGTTCACATTAAAAAACTGAATGGGAAAATATGTGTAATCCAAAAAATTCAAGGGGGTTGAATACTTTAGCTAACCATGGTGCACCATTTCACCATCAACTGTACACCCAACACTATGTTTTATATGTTATGTAATGTCCTATTCCATCAAAACAGAAGTGTCTATCATTTTTTCAGGGAGAGCCAGGAATTCTGGGGCCTCCAGGCCTGCCAGGTCCAACAGGGCTGCCTGTATGTCTTTAAAACTCTTATAAGAAACAAATGTTAAAAATGTTCCCAGATTCATGTCACTCAGGGCATGATCTCTAACTAATATCTACTAATGCAGGGTTTACCAGGAAGCAGAGGTATTTTTGGAAAAAGCGGACATCATGGATCAAAAGTATGTTTTGTTTTTATTATTAAAGGCTAAATTATCAATAATTTCACACTGCCATTCAAGAGATGCTCCACTGTGATACTACACTGTGTTTCTGATAGGGAGATTTTGGAGAGAGAGGGAAGCCTGGATCACATGGCAAAAAAGGACCAGTGGTAAACTTTTTCTTCTCTGAAGCAACACACAAAAATAAGTACAGTAAATAAAGAGATTGGATAACACTTTATTATCGAAAGACATTGTAATGTTCTTGTAAAGCTCTTTTTAAGGCTAACCACACCAGTAGTAATTAACTGGCCACTTATTACATTATTAAGCAGGAGACTTGGTAAATCAAGCATAGTTTCATTTGTGCACTATAACTTGTTTTTGCTTCATGTCTTAGTTGTTCATTGTTATGCAAATATATCTTTTATTAAGTCAACATCTTTACTTATCTATCTGTAAAGACCATAACTACTAATGAACTGGCTGCTCATTACTACATTGTTGAGCAGTAACTAGAGTGAATCAGGGCATTTACTGGAAAACTTGATATACATGTCCAAACATAAAGATGTTGTTACATGTGTATGTTTAGCAAGCTGCTCTGTGTGTGTGGCCCGCTGCAAATGTGGCATTTTTTCTCTTATAGCTCTCTCTCATCGTCTTAATAAGGATTAATTTTAGAAGGGGATCATAATGCCCCCACACTTAAGATTAAAGATCGTTTTAATCTTATCTTTGCAGTAGTCCTGATAGTGTGTTTTTGTTTTCAGGGCTTTGCAGGCCAAAAAGGAAAGAAAGGAGAAACTGGAAAAAGTGGCGAAAACGTATGTTTTGATAGTTATGCTTTATTCTGTGGCTAAAAGTAAAGATTTAGTCACATCTGCACATTTTGGATGTTGACAAATGTGTAGTTATTTGCATTTAGAGTCATTTATGTTAACTACTCAAATGTAGCCAATTGCTTCCAAACTCATTCTACAGCGATTCACAGTGCTGATGGACCATGTCCCGAAGTCCATTGCGAGAACTATATA